>JASAMW010002683.1:0-28333 GCA_030247985.1 Epsilonema sp. ZAB3_2
TATCCTTCTCCATGCCTGCTAGTACTTACGTACCACGCATGTACCCACGCAGCTAGGGACCAAAGCAAGGCGTGTATTTTGCTACGCCACTTGCCCTTCCTGTTCGTATACGTAGCTACATACTATTTTCTCTTCGCTCATTATACTGGCCCGCAGCGGTGCTTACACATACACGTACGTACAGGTACACTATTAGGTACCCAGACAGGCATTTTGATGACAACGTTGATGATGCAAGATAAATAAATAGGCCATAAGTATAAACCGACCAAGAATGTATGTACATATTCCTCCTTTACTACTGTACCTGTGGAATGCGCTGAGTAATGAGGTGGGCGAGAGTAGGAGTGGTCCCATGGGTAGCTGGTGTTCGTCCTGGCGTACGCTGTGCAGATACTCCTTGGTCCAGGAGCTCTGCCCGATGGCCCTCGCAGACAGATACAGAATCTGATATCCGTTGGAGCAGATACGAGAGAACAGATCCGCGACGCCCGCCTGCGCCCACTGCCCGCCGACCACCGGCAGGATTTGACCCAGGACGTCGGATCTAGAAAAAACGGAAGAAAAGAAAGTTGGCCACTGAGCTACGCAAGTGTGCACATGGACAATAACCCGATATCGAATAGGCCTATAGCCCGAGCAAATTGGTCGACTTTGCTTGTACGTACCATAACCCGGTTGGGTAATAAAAACCAAACTTTACAGTACATGTAGGCAGCTACAGTCTGGTTACTAACAGTTCGCAATGGAACTCTGGTCGTTTCGCGTATTTCACATGTCTCCTGCAGGAAAGGAGTACGTGAAGTGTGGAGAGCAATCAATTCACACTCTTCTTTCAATTCTACGCAAAGCGACCTGAGTTCCATAGCGCTTTAGACTACGTATACTTAGCTATAGTCTGGCCAGAGAGAGTTGGCACTGGCACTCAGGTCGTACTGCGTAGTTTGCATGTACTTCTGCTAAATAGGAGTACACGAAGCAGGCACGAAAATCCGCATTTGTGAATCTATTTTTCGCAACGCGCCTTGCATGCCATAGCGAACTCATACTGGCCAGACTAGACTATAGCTACGCACATACAGTGCATACTTAGTGATGGTTCCATCCACGTCGGACACCACGATCTTGTCGTCCCACCGCCAGAGGTAGATGTGGCAGATGGCGTAGGAGGTGCCCTGGTACTTGGTGGTGACGCTGAATCGGGCCTCGTTGGCGCCCGGCCGCAGCTGGAAGGAGCGCAGCTGCTCCGACGTCAGACGCAGAACCTTCCGACAGCGCCGGAGTCTGCTGCTCACGCTGCTGCTCCCGTCGTCGCTGGGGGGAGATGGAGAGGGAATCGGCCGAGGGAGGGCTCTGCAAAAGCAGGGCGTACAGATAGGGCACTCGTCAATAGGCGACATCAGACAGACCAGTTTACTCGTACCTACCGAGAAAGTCGGCCTTTCTCGCTGAAAGATATCATTCGACGAGTATGATCAGACCTGAACCTGCTAGCAGTCTGACCGTGTGGGTACTTTTACTTTCTCGTCTGAACGGTACAGTAGCAGCAACGAACTTGCACCATTTTCGCATCTTGCTCGGTACGATAAAGTAACAGCTCGTGTGAATGCGCGTGTGCAAGTGACACGAAGATGCTCGGTACGAGTGTGTAAGTTGGCATGTCTGATGTAGCCTAATACATGGTCGCAAACAGCGAGCAAATGTCCAGTCAGCCTCAACAAGATGAGGTCTGAGCTTTTTCGCGTTCTTGAGCCTTTTTTAAAGGCTCATTCACATGGGAACATACTCTCCGCGTACGTCCACGTTTCGCACAGAGCCATATAAACGCTGGCCGAGTGTAGCGTACGCAATTACGCATGCCCAGCGCATGTCTCCGCTATGAAGAAGCCCTTAGCGGCTTACTCACCCTCTACTGCCCCATACCATGCATACAATCGCGTAGTACCTTGGCGAATCAGTCGTTGTAACCGTTGTGGTTGTGGGCGTCGGGGTCGCGGATCGCATTGGAGATGCCTCACTCTGCAAAACATACACACATACTCCTTTCTCGATCTTTGCTACATACACAATCGATACACGTGAAACATGGAAAATCGTAGTACTGCCATGATAAGATAGTAGGTGCAAGATGTTGTACACTCGTGTCTACCATCACACAGCACATCACACATCACACATCACAGCATGTACGTACATGCTTCAGCACGTACGTACGTACAGTACCTTGGAACTCGGAGATCTAGGTGGATCCACAGAGGCGGCCCGTCGACTCCAGGACCACCAAGAATAACCGCCACCAGGAGGGGCATTCACCGCACTACTCGTTCCTTGTGTAGGCGAGGCTGGCGTACTCATCGTCACGCTGCCTTCTGGGGTAGTAGGGGCCGTCGTTGTTGCTGTACTCGTGGTAGTAGTCGTGGGAGATGGGAAGGAAGTAGGAGGAAGAGGGGACACGGGCGACGTCTGGAGACTGCTCAGAGCGTTCTGCAGTAATAAGAGATTACCAGATAAAACAACTGAATATAAAACGGATGAAGAAGTATTAGCCTACAACTTATTGTGATGTGTAGCCCACAGTAAGCACAGAGTAACCAGGAATAAATATATATGCTGCAGCATAAAACAGAGAGTACAAGAAGAGTAGCCATGATCGTTCCGCGTTCGCCATACGTCCGTGTACAGACCGTACATGTCTATGTATCTATGAGTACCTAGATACGCCGGACGTACGGACGTATGGTGAACGCGGCATCAAAATACAGGTGTCCATACCTGACTGAGAGGTTGTTGAAATGCAAGCATGGAAAGAAGTAGCGGTGCCGCCGTCTTCAAGGAATAATACCTGCAAACAAAAGGTCACATCATAACATCAGCAACACGACGCAGCAGCAATCTTCTCGTGTCAAGCACAAAACGAACGCATCTGAACTGTACCGTACCTCACACCACATACATACTACATTATTATGTACCACAAGAACTACTAACTAAACATTTCCCACTCACTTTCCGGCGATTTTCACCACCAAATCCGGCCGGAACACCAGCGTTGGATCGGCGTTGAGTCGGTCGTGGCTGACGAGATGCGCGTTGAAAGCCTCCTCCGTCACTCCGGACCCATCCTCCGTCCCCGTGCCCATATCCAACAGGCCCCCGCACAACGACAGACTCACTTCCGATGGCAATTCCCTGCACAGAAGCACAGAAGTAATAACTTAGGTACACATTCGCTCTATCAAAATTTGTATTTACATACACCCAACCCTATAGTGGCGGGTTAACACATACCACACCAAGGAGTCAATGTTGTCAACAAGTCGTCCAACTGTTGTCGGTATGTTGTCTGTTTGTTGAAAACAAATATATGGGGATGTGGATTGTCGGTTTGTTGTTGGTTTGTTGACAAAATGACAAAAAACCGACAATCCCCATATAGGCCTATTTCTTGTCAACAAACCGACAACAGCTGGCTGACTTGTTGACACCAATGACGCCAGGTCGTGGTATGTGTTATAGAACCCAACGTACGTATGTCACTATGTTCTGTAAAAGTGCGCAGACAGACGTGGGTACGTAGTAGGTACCAGTGAGCGGTGTCTTCGTGGGTTTCGTCTCCGCTGACGCTGGCAGGATTGCTGGCGTAACCCGCGTCCTCCGGAGCCCGAGCAGATCCACCTACACCACCCGCATCCACCCGCAGCTGAGGCGGATCCATGTGCGACTTGGAAAGACGACTGCAAGCACAAAACAAACAACACGCTATCTACAACATCATGTAGGCTACATACACGGCAGCAACCGCTTTCGTATGGGCTTTAGGTATGTATATGTACGTATTCGTACACGCGGAAGCAGCGTTCATACGTGCACGGACTTTGATTTCGCCATGGGTGTCCATGTATGCGCTATTATACACATCCGAACATTGCGCACAGTACAGGTCGGTATGAAAAGTACTCGCACCGTTACGTTGGAGTGTATCGTATGTATTGTGACGTGCCAACTGCCGCGTTCCGTATAGATATGGGCGGGCCCCAAAACGAGAGGGGGGAATCGAACCCACTACCCAATGTCATACGTGCATGCAGTACGTTGTCTGTACAGTACACAGTGCATGTCTACGTACCTCTTTGAGAAGTAGAGGGCGGCGACTTTCGGGTCCATCTCCTCAGTGTTGAGCAGGTCGTCCAGATAGATGCCTTCCGATTCCGGATCGTGTCGCACCTTCTTCGTTCGCCGCATGAACGCACCCAGACCCCACACGTTACCCAGACCCCAGCCCCCGTCAGCTGCAACACAAACACTCACAATGTCACCATCACCACGTGTGGTATACGTAGCAGAAGAGCAGGAACGAACCGCGTACACGCTGTTGCTATAAAGTGTAAATTAGTATAGCCTGGCCAGTTAGAGTTTGCTACGGCATTCAAGGCGCGTTGCGTAGAATAGATGCGCAAATGCGGCTCTCTGTCCGTGCTCCGTGTATTCCTATTTAGGAGAAGTACATGCAAACTACGCAGGACGACTTGAGTCCCATAGCCAACTCTCTCTGGCCAGACTATAACGAATCACGCAATTACTTGAAAGACGTTGAAAACTAGAAAAGGAAAAGTCTTGTATGTATGGCTGTGTTCTCCTTCTACCGGGTAGCTCAGTTGATAGCACGCTCCCTTGCACAATTTGCGAGGGGGCGTCTCGATTCGAGTCCCACCTTCCCCAGCACATTGGGAAACACCTTCCATTGTGTCGGAGGTCTCATGCCGCGTTCACCAAACGTCCGTAATTCCGTACGTCCGTCCGTCAACCCGAATACGGTTGACGTGGATTTGGGTTGACGGTCGGACGGACACGTTACGGGTTGACGAACGGACGGATGTACGGATTTACGGACGTCTGGTGAACGCGGCATCAAACGTGTATGTGCATGCATTACGCTCAGTGGCTGCGCCTCCCTCCATGCTGGTGTTGGGTTTCTCTTCGGTGGGGGTGTTGTCGGGGAGTTCGCCCCAGTTCCAGTGCAGGGTCTGCTGTTCGTTGGCGCGGTCGTCCGCCGCCGAGCTGCTGCCGATCTTGTCCAGCTCCGAGTCGCTCTTCGCCGTTAGACACGGCTGCAGCTTCGTCGGACTCCCAGGTCGACTGCTCTCTCGACTAAAACGTATTATGTTTAGCTATGGGTAAGGCAAGAAATGCAACATACGTACGTACTAAACAAGGTGATCGAAACGTAAACTAGCAAAAGTGAAGCATCCTATCTTGGATGGTATTGATATTCCGTTTGCTTATCGTACGATACATACGAATTATACAGCATAGCACCCACATTGCTCTATCAGTTGGGCCTAGGGGTGTGTGAGGTATCCCACCCACACCCACCACCAAAGCTAGCTACCTTCAGCACGGAAACCCGTCCAAAAACACATACATACAATACGTACCTCTCCCCACCGTGACAATGTCTGCAAAAATACTGTTCCTCTACTCCCTCAATACCTCGTATTCGGCGTAATATCGGTATCGCTGAACGGATGAACATAGGGCTCTCTTCGCTGGCCTTCCATCACGGCTCTTAACACATCCGGTAGACTGGAGGAGAGTTCCTTGCTCTGCTCCGACAACTGCGCTGCTGCTGCCTCCGTCGATGACTGTCTGCTCGTGAGCAGCATTCCCTTCTCCATTCGATCTTCCAACTCCAGTCCAAACTGGTCCTCCAGTAGGTCACTGTCTTTCTTCCCGATGGAGGAAGCGACGATGTTGACGCATATAGGCTCCGTTTCCTCCTTCTCCTCCTCCAGCGCCCGTGGCGTAGGCGGAGGCGGCGGCGGAAAGGTGAACACGTCCGCGCCCTGAGGCTCGGTGGTTCCACTCCCGGCCGGATGCCGTCTTCTGTCGCGCTGCTGCATCAACTTTCCCAGTTGACCGCCGCCGCTGTCCCAGCTCCTCGACAACTGCTGTGCGCCGCTATCAACTGCACTGCTCAAATTGTCCACTTGTAAGTGGTGCTGCTGATGTTGTTTCTTCTTCTTCCTTCGCACTTTCTTCTTTCCCCCTTGACCAGCCTCTTCTTCTCGCAGCTCTTTCACTCGTGCAGCCATCAGCTCTGTGCTGGAGGGAAGGGGAGAAGTGGCCAGATGGGAGGGAACGTCCTCTTCTTCCTCTGAATCTGATAACGACTCCACGAAAAACGCCTCGCCGCCTTCTCCCAGCTTCATATGAATGTCCACGGGCTCTCCGTTGATTTGGATCTCCACCTAGACAACGAATATTACGGCGTAACAAAGAAAAAAGAGAAGAATATTGATTGATCAGGCATAAATGGTGGAAGGCAGCGAGAAAGACTCTTGCCGCGTTCACCAAACGTCCGTACGGTCCGTTAGTCCGACGTATCTAGGAGTACATGGCAAACCGCAAACAACCATGTACTTCAGATACGTCGGACGTATGGTGAACGCGGCACTTCTCCCTCGATAGAGAAAATTGTTGTGGCAATATCGACACATTGTCATAACTCTCTCTTTAGACCAACCATACACACACAGAGTACGTTTACTCTTACCAATTTCTCTCTGCTTCTCAGCACACCCAATTTGCCGAATCTGACGTGGAAGGGCGAACTCAACAGCGTATGATCCGGCTGTTCCACAACCAAAACATCGATAGCCCCCGTAAGCGTCGCAGAATTTATTTCCTTATAGAAGGACGCCACATTGGAGAACATGCGGCTGATGTAGTAGGTCATCTTGCGTAGTCTATTTCTTTCTTCGTTGTCAAATAGTCACAGCAGTATTACAAGCCTTCTGGTAAGTAGAAATGCTGCTATCCTGAGCAGGACGTCTCTCTGCTTGCTATTCCTGTGTGGCAAGCTACGTAGGCTTGTTGAGCACAGGCCACCCCCTTGGGGCGAACACTGACGGTTCAACACTCACTTGACTGACTTTCCGCTGTATCTCAGGTACGAACTTAACACCTGCAAAACAACACAACACACTAGGAGCTTATTCAGCAGGTCAGAGCTTTGCTTAGGTAAGCACAAAATAAAGACGTGGAGATTATGAAACTACCGCAAAGTGACAACAAAGCGCGCCCTAATCAAACAGTAAACGGGTGATTCATCAACAAAACAAACGAAAGAAATGAGCAAGAAATGACAGGGTATGACAAATGGGTACGTACATACTGATACATATTCTACGTATGCATGTGGTTGCGTACAACAGACAGGCGGACGTTACGTACATTGCGCCGGATCTCATTTGATATGTATTATAGCAAAGATGACACCGCAAACTAACTATATCGCCTGCCTCGATATTATAGCTACTCATACACCCACAAGAGACTGGGATAAAACAGGACCTCGCAAAGTACTAATTGAAAACAATGAGAAAAGAACCAGAACACTCAGAAGAAACCGCACAAACAAGAGACAAAAGAACGCAGTTCCTGATGAAGCAAGACGGAGAGAACTAGAGGATGAGAGCAAACAAACACATAAATGTGAGAAGAGCTGTAACGAAATCCTACGCTGTGGCCTTACAGAACAGAAAATAAAGAGGGCAATTATACAGAAGCAGGCACTTAGCCATTTTTCTTGGCCTACCGCCCAACCAGATGGTAAAAACAAAGTACTAGCACGTGGGGATAGGGAGCAAAGCCACAGACACGAAAAATTTGAAGCGTAGTGAAGAGCTTCAGAATTGCGCTGGCTATCTTCTCTGTAATAAGCGTAAAGCCTATCTTACTTCTTCCTCCTCTAGGTAGAAGTACTCCTACTCTAGGGAATTGGCAAGCTCAGAGAAGAGATTACAACACATTCCGCATGCCTTCGCTTGCAGAGAAATACGTAAACAATATCAGCGTCCAGCGAGCGAGGGCATAAATGAGCGATATAAATAGACGGATTACATTACATCTCCGCTCCTGGCACTACGTCATATAATCAAAAGGAAGCGCTTCCTTCCTAGCGTCCAAGCTCACTCAAGATCCGACAGAGTTCCGCATTCCTTGCTGACCAACTGACCACATGAATGAATACCGCCCTGGAAAATCTGGAAACGTCGAGAAATTTCTCTATCTTGGACAGCTGACCGCCCAAAAAGGTACTCTTTCGTCTTCTTCTGTCCTCTCTCTTCCTCTCTTTCTTTCTTTTCTTTCCCTTCTTGACACAAGACTTGTTTCTTCTCCTTTTCGTTTTCACGTCGCGTTTCCGCCGCGTGAAGGACGCGGCACACGACGCGTCGGTGCGTGATCTCGACACGTGAAAAGGTCACCACGCCCGCGTGACCGTAACAATTACAGGCTGCCAATTTTCACAAAATTAACAAGCTCAGCTAAATGGCAAAATTTACAAGCATGAGCTCAACATCAGCTGATTTCAATCCACACCAGTCCCAACCCTCGTGGCCGCACGAGGGACAGCAGGTCTCGAAGCGAAAGAATAATTACGGTAGCCTACGTACGTGGTAAAAACGAAGACCACGACGCGCGCGCTTCTTCGTTTCTTCCTCTGCTCGCTGCGCGCTTTGTCGACTTCGTTTTTACCACGTACGTAGGCTACCGTAATTATTCTTTCGCTTCGAGACCTGCTGTCCCTCGTGCGGCCACGAGGGTTGGGACCGGTGTGGATTTAGCGGTAGAGAAGCTCTAATCGCTTTACTTGGCGATTGTCCAACTCAAAACAAGGCCGGCAGAGCGCTGTAATAAAAAGTACTTCCGCCTGTACAGTACACTGACGCCAATTGCCAGCACACCTGACGCAAATGTGCTGCGATAACGATGTTTGCTCTGGAACAGGATTGTTTGAGCGCCCGCTCACATGATGTGATCTATGGAGCAAGTCTGTACATGTAGTGTCAAATGTGCTGCAAGGTTGTTCCATAACCTTGCTCTTATGTTCCTAAAAAAAGTTCATCCTTGGCTGGTGAAGTGGTGACATTTTGAATCCGGTTTATCAAGCACGACATAATTTATTTTGTTTCATGCACAGAACATGCCATGTTCTTCAGCTGTATGCTGTAGGTACGTGTACGTAATGCACTTTAGACGACATACTGTATTTACTCGTGCATGCATAGACCCCAATGCATAGCCCCGCTTTGCATTTGCATAACCCCACATTGGCAATACATAAAAAAATGTCTCATGCATAGCCCCATGCATAGCCCCATATGTGCTGAAGAGTACGTGAAGCTACCAATATAAGCTGGTGATAAGCTACCCATGGGCACTCTCAGACCAAGCTAAGATGTTTATTGGGCTATGCACCGGTAAATACGGTATGGTACCATTGCCACTGATCATATTTTGAAAACAAGAGAGGAAAGCATTTCTCTTTTGCTTTGGTAAAGCAAGGAGCTATAAGTAGAGGAGACGTCACTCCCCCAAATATCGGGCGGAGGCAGTGTCCGGGTGTACGCATGATTTAGCTTCCGGTTTTCTAAGGTCCGTGGTATGCCATAGAGGCTAAATCAAGTCAAACTCTAATCATACACCCCATTCCGATCTTTTCAATGGTGGGGTCGGCGTTAACTCATCCCCAACTGGTATGGCCGAAAATGGCCATTTTTCAGCGTTTTGGCAAAAGTGGGGTATTTTGCAGGCCTGGGTGCAACACGCACAGAGCCAGCCAAATGCTGTCCTTCTCAAATTCCACCACCAAGGGTCCAAGCTTCGCACTGGTGGTGTTAACTCCTTCCCCACCCATCTGGCAACCTGAGAAATTGATGAAAAACTGCCTTTTTAGATGCATTTCTACCCAAATATGCTACTCTAGTAAAGTCAAGCAGAGAAAATTAAAGTACACTACCATAGTTTTATGCGTAGATTTCAAAAATGAAAGTGGTTTTTCGATTTTCCCACGTTTAAGGCCTGATAAACCTGATTTTTCATGTGTTTCGGAATGGAAAAGTGCACTAAATGCATTTTTTTGAAAATCAGGTATCCTGACCTAATTTTATGCGTAGATTTCAAAAATGACCTTAATTTTTAAATTCTTCCACTTTTAAGGCCTAATATACCCGATTTTTTACTTGACCGATCATAAAATTTGGCTTAAAATGGGGAATATTAGGCTTTAAAAGTGGAAGAATTTAAAAATTAAGGTCATTTTTGAAATCTATGCATAAAATTAGGTCAGGATACCTGATTTTCAAAAAATTGCTTTTAGTGCACTTTTCCATTCCGAAACTCATGAAAAATCGGGTTTTTCAGGCCTTAAACGTGGGAAAATCGAAAGACCACTTTCATTTTTGAAATCTACGCATAAAACTATGGTAGTGTACTTTAATTTTCTCTGCTTGACTTTACTAGAGTAGCATATTTGGGTAGAAATGCATCTAAAAAGGCAGTTTTTCATCAATTTCTCAGGTTGCCATATGGGTGGGGAAGGAGTTAACACCACCAGTGCGAAGCTTGGACCCTTGGTGGTGGAATTTGAGAAGGACAGCATTTGGCTGGCTCTGTGTGTGTTGCACCCAGGCCTGCAAAATACCCCACTTTTGCCAAAACGCTGAAAAATGGCCATTTTCGGCCATACCAGTTGGGGATGAGTTAACGCCGAACCCACCATTGAAAAGATCGAAGAAAGTTGGGGTATATGTATGATTAGAGTTCGACTTGATTTAGCCTCTATGGCATACCACGGACCTTAGAAAACCGGAAGCTAAATCATGCGTACACCCGGACACTGCCTCCGCCCGATATTTGGGGGAGTGACGTCTCCTCTACTTATAGCTCCTTGGGTAAAGTAGTAAAGCATGTCCATGTGCATTGCTATTTGCATTTCTGGCAGTGCCCCAAAGAAATGGAATACTGCATGCGTAATCACTGATGGGGCCTGGCCCACCGATATGGTTATTGTACTATTTGCTTTTGTTGTTTACGTTTTGAACTAAATTTTTTAAACTGTGGCGAAGACGCTCCGTGAACTTCACAACAAAAATACATACTTTATTATTATGAAGTACATGGCCGAGCAAAACAACAAAACCGTTTGTTGTTTGCTCTGTCAGCTGATTGCTGATTTCTATTTTCTGCTGAATGAATGCATTCGTGGATGTGTTGAAGGATGGACGCTTCTGAGGTATTGCAAGAGCTGACTGTTCGTCTGACGGATTTCTACTCTCCTTCCACTTCAAATGAACGAAAGAGACAAATTGGTAATTCTAGAACTTCTGAAAGGTGGCGTATTATTTTCACATACATGCACGTACGTACGTTCATGCACGTTCAAATAGTACATACACGTACGTACGTACGTACTGCGCATGTATGATGTACGTGCGTTGGAATGTTGTAAGTATGTTTGTACCGTCTGTGTCTGTATGTATGTAGCCTATCTTTCTATGTACAGTACGTACGTTCCAATATTATGCACGCGTATATACATACAGTAATGTATGTTTGTACGCATGTATGTGTATAGGGTACCTTACTGATGAGACTCAGCCGCTTTCGTATTTGTGTGTACATTTTTTCGTCATTTTGTTGTTTTAGAGGCCGATCTGGCGATATTCCAGAGGAATTCAAGCGCGGCCGCCTTCGCTACTGAATTTCTGGTGCAAACGCAGGACCACAACGTGCTTATGTTCCTGCTACACTGCTTACAGGTACGGACCTCTCTATGAATCTCAAAACAAATTTTCAAGAACGTGGTGGAGCTGTGGCTTTGTCCGTGTGGTGGCCACCACAGCGGTGGCTTCGTCTCTTAACACATACTCCGATCTGGCGTCATTGTTGGCAACACAGCCTTCATTTGGTCGGTTTGTTGTCCTTTGTTTGTTGGTTTGATGTCCGTTTTTATAGGGGTGTTGACGAACGACAACAAAACCGACAACACCCATATAAAACGGACAACAAAACGGACAACAAACAACAAAACGGACAACAAAACCGACAACAAACGAACGAGTTGTTGCCAACAATGACGCCAGGTCGGGGTATGTGTTAACACATACCGCACCAAGGCGTCATTGTTGTCAGCAAGTCGCCCAACTGTTGTGGTTTGTTTTTGGGGATTCCCGGATTGTCGATTTGTTGGCAGTTTGTTGACGAAATGACAACAAACGCACCACAAAGCGATAATCCGCATATTATTTGTTGTCAACAAACGGACAACAGTTGGGTGACTTGTCGTTGTTGACAGCAATAACGGCTTGTTGCGGTATGTGTTAAACTGTATGTTGCAATCTGTAGGAATCCGTGTCTCGTCGCTGGCCTTCCTTTTCTCCGCAGCTGAAAGCGAGATTGCGCCAGCTGCTGCTCCACTTAATTCCCGTCTGGTCCTCGCCTCACTCGAATTTCCCGCCTTTTCTCACGGGAAAACTGTCGAAAATCGTCGTGGACATCGCGGGCTTCGATTGGCCCGATTCCTATCCGGAACTCAGCTCTCGGCTCGGTGATTGGCTGACGCAGGGAAAGGCCGCCTTCGTTGCCCGTCCCTCTGCAAATCACCACAGCGAGCTGTTGGCAGGACTGCGCCTTTTGAGGATGCAAATAGAAGAATACTGCAGTGAGACGGCCCGCAGTAACTCTCCCCTCTTAAAGGGCGGATGTGGCAAAGATTTTTCACAGCGAAGGCGAGGATCGGTTTTTCACAATTTTCTCTTTGTTGAACCTATGCAGTTTTACATGCTGAATCGATCCCACCCACCTGTCTCGTTGCGATTTTGCTTCATTGGAGAGAAGATCCTAGAAAGCGTGTTTCGCAACGTTTTTGCTCAATTTGTAACGAAACGCCCTTTGCAAGTGGGTTTTCTTTGCGAGGAGGCAAGTCGCAAGGAGACAGCTGGGTGGGATCGATTCAGCATGATAAACTGCATTGGTTCACCGAAGGAAATATCAATAATCGCTCAACGCCTTCACTATGATCAATCTTTGCCGCATCCGCCCTTTAACCAAGACTGACAGACGGGAAAGACGCGCGAGGTTAAGCCTGCATTTGGTGCCGGCAGCCCTGGATCTTGTACACGAACTGTTAACCGCTGTCGTCGGCTACATCGTCGTTATTCCTACTGCACACCATACTTCAAGCTTGCAGCAGTCGTCACATGCTCCTTCCTTATCCTATCTTGCTCACTGGACCGAGTTAGCCTTGGCGGGTACTGTTCGAGCTCAAGCGTATTGTTTGGAAGATATTCTTCCCTTGGAGGTTGTACGGGAGCTGTTGTTGCTCACCACAGCAATACTGGACCACGAACTTGCCCCTTCGCTGGACAGATTTGTCTCGCAAGAGATTCATGAAAAATCACTGCTTTGCCTGATTGCTACGGTCGCCTATTTTGGAACCAATGCAAGGGACAGAGGTGAGCTTATACGGTATAATGTCCCATAACATCCGACTCCCTGCCAGCTTATCGGACATATATAATTCCGTATGCGATTGATTATGTATGATAGTGCCGCGGGGTAATTCGGGCCACCCCACACACTCTTCATTTAGGAAGAACTAAAACGTAATAGTCGAGAAGGAAATTTGCCAGATGTGCGGGGAATCGAACCCTTGACCGCTCGCGTTCCAAGAACTCACCGGATGACCTCATTCACTCATTCTTCCCTAATTAGAAAGCCTGCCTAACTACCTGATTTTGGAAGAATGGTCAAGGATCATTATGCTTGGACGTATATTTTGATGCCCTACCCTAGGAGTCTGGAGATATGGTGGGATGGTCCTAGTTGTCCCGCACTGTCCTAAAAATCAGGGTCTAAATATAGTTTTTTAGACGCAACTGCTGAGCCTCTTTCCCTGTTGGCTGTGCAATGTCTTATCGCATTGAACGCTACGCGCCAATCTCTGCTTTATTCGACAAGTACAGGGAATGATACTGCGTCATCGTTAACTGCAGCGGTGACTGTACAGCTGTTTTTTGTGGCCCAAACTCTGGTGAGGGAACTGACGCAATGTGAAGAAAGCAGGTTGCTTCAGCTTCACCAGAGGTAAGGCAGAAAGTTCGCTAGCTGGCGGTCTATCCACTACTTGCGCTGTTATATGGGACCTGCCCCTTTGTGAAGTCTGGGTCGAACGCCGACTTTGCAACCACCACCGATTTTAGACCATCATCAGAAAAATCACACGAGAACAAAAGGGCAGGTGTGTATAGGCAAATAATTTTTGCGTTTTACCCATCCTTTTCTGTTGCAGCTATATTGCTAAGGTGCTGGAATTGTGCCAATGCCTTCTGCACGCCAGAAGCCGCATTCTTATCGCTGTAACTCAAGGCGACAGTATGGCTGTATTGTCTGAAGGTTACATTTCTCAGCTACATGCCTTTCTTGCAGAACTAGCTGAACTCACGGACAGACTATTGGTATGCCATGCTACGCTTGTTTTTTTTCTTTTATTTCAACACTGCAATGCAAGGTCACCTGGTTTCAGGATTGTCAAGAATCATATAAGGACGTTAAAATATTGTGTTATGCATATGATGCTGGAATTTTACCATAGCAATGTTCTTGTTTTCAGGTTCACCCAGAGCTTTTCGCTTCATGCATTGCTGTGTGGCGCACAGTACTAGAAGATTGCCGTAACCAGCCGACAGGAGCTGAGGAAAGCCTGAGAGGAAGCTTGATGCGTCTTTTGTGTGCTGGAAGTGGAGAAAAGAAACTGCAGAGGACGCTAGAGCATCACTTCGGCTTGCCATCGCATGGCGTTTTCTTGGCTGAAGATGTAAGAGACATTTTCCCCTGTGGTAAAACGGTTCAATTTGGGTAGTTCGGGCTAATTCGGGTCATCAGTACTCATTCTGGCTTGCATACCCCTAACTATTATGTGGGAACATTCATATATTACGTGACAACCCCATGGGGGGAGAGGGATCGAGCCCTGCTAAAAAGCATCACGTGATATATGTTTGAACCCTATGCGTGTGTGCGCAGTAAGGATGTGCTGTAACTTCAAGAAGCCAGTCCCAATTTATTACCCCACAAGAGGCTATCCGAACAGAACTAACGTACTTATCCCTCCTTCCCCAAGGTAAGTACCTTTCCTTATCTTTTTAGACTAGTCTACTCCCAAGCACCGACTTGAATATAGAGCCAACAGACGACACAGCTGTCTGTACTGATTCCTGGCCCTCCTACGTGCAACTGTGTTGTGAATGTCTCTGCCAGCTTGCCTCCTTGGACTTCTTGGAAGTGTTGACGCAGCTGGAGACAGAATTCGAACCTCGTTTGCAAGCCTTTCACAACCTGGAGCACACTCTGGCCTCAGCCTTATCCACTCCTGATAACCGGCGGACTTTGGCCTGGCTGTTGTGTGATGTGCAGTCGCTGTTGACGGCACTGGGAAGAATGTCCTGCTATTTTCTGATGGGGGAAGAATCTGGAGGAGGGAGAAATGAGGAGACAGAAGAAGAAAGGGATAAGCGAGCGGTGAACGCGAGAGAATTGGTGGAAAGGTGCCTATATAATAACATGTAGGGTACTGCGGGGTCAACCCGGACTAAGCTTTTCTGAACTTGCCGCTTCAGCAAGTGATGAACATGGTAGCTCCTTTGAAAGAGGAGAGTTCAAGGAATCGATTGGTAGAATACTTGTCTCAATCGGTCTTATGGTTGCTGAGATATAGTAGGTGTCTAGGTTTACCCCCGTGTCCGGGTTTACCCCACACTACTACCCTGTTTGTAGGGTAAACCGCCGGCCATACACCGTTCTTTTTACGTACGTGAGTCGCCGGGTTTACGTATTCCACCAATAAAACCTGCTGGGTTTACCCAATTGCGCCCTGCGTAGGTACGTACAGTACATGCATATATGTAGTACGGACTAACATGTATGTACGTATGTATTGTACACATGAACACTACGAAGCAGATGCAGAGTTAATTTGTGTGTTGCAGCCTTTGTCGAGCTGTGGTATTCTGCGCACGCATGCGATTTCACGAAGAGAAGGCGCTGGACTCGGACACGAAGCAACAATTTGCTCATATGTAAGTGAGAAGGCATAGCCTGTACCTTCGCTTTTTCATCTGTGTCTATCCACTACTTGCGCTATTGTTGTATGTACTTTATGAAGCTCCCGTTGTTTTTGCAGTTTCGCAGGTTTTCTCCTCTGCCTACGTGCCTACTGTCACTGGTTGGCCAGTGCGTACGCTGAGGCGCAGCGAAGCGGCGAAGGTAACGCCGTCGTGTCCGCCGTCATCACAGCCGCGTTGGACACCTCCCTGCCAATCATAATAGCGGCTTGCTCCTCACCGACGGCAAGACCGCCGGAAATTCTCTCGCAGGCCGCCGTGTCTCTGCTCTACTCGCTGTTGACCTCGGTGCGACCTCAAGGCTTCGTTTTGGCGAATGCAAAGTTGATGCATCTGCTGAACGGATTGACTACTGCTAGAAAAGCGACGGAGTTTAGGCAACGAATGGGCAACAGGACGTACGGAGTGCTGTGCTCGTGTTTGGGTAAGAAACGGTGCGCACAAAATAATCAACGATGTAGGGTACTGTGGGGGGTAAACCCGGCCATGCGTAAATCCATAATGATTTCTCATTTGAACGAGGAGAGTCAATAATATTTGTCTCAGTCGGTCCATTCCATTGGTACTGAAACACGCACATTTTCCATGGCCGGGTTTACCCATGAATTGTATATGGGATATGATATGGCACACTAATTCATTTCATACCTTTTCGGTCAGCGGTTGCAAGGGGCCTCACTCGTTCCTGCATACATTTTCGAAGTGAATCAGAAAGTGTACGAACGGGCAATGATCCTTCCATGTGTAGCCGTAAGGAATGAATGAATAGGAGAATGCGGGGTAATTCGGAACTCATTCATTATAGGCGGGGGCTAGTCAAGAAACTGTGTTATTCCTTATGTACGCGCTAATTATTATCTATGGCCGACCTTTGCATTACTTTTATGGTATCGCTCAATAGCTTTGCAGGCAGTTATCTGATCGTGCCGTGGCGCCAAGCCATAGATTGCGAACAGGAATGGTCGACTCGACGCAAGCTCTACGCCTCGCTCACCCAATCACTGTTCGCCGACATCTGTCACCTGCTATCCTCCATCGAAAATGAGCAACTGCTCAGCTGTGCGGCTGAAGCCGACTTGGAGCCGCTATTGGAATGGACCGCCCCGCTACTGTCTGATTACTTGGAAGGCATCCGGGGAGAGAGCGGAAAGACGAAAACGGAGGCGTGCAAGCACCTAACGCGATTGGCGCACGGAACGCTGGGCCTATTGCGATGCTTCTCCTCGGCCTCTACATCCTTGCGTCAGCAAAAGATGTACAATCGTAGGAGGAGGGCGCAGATACTGGAGCGCGCTCTGGACCTGTTGCACTCGATGTTTCGCTGTCTGGTGGTGCAATTAGGCGCGGAGTTTGCTGGCAAAACGGTGAAGGAATTGCTGCTGCTTACGGAGCAGGGACATGGGGGAAAGGAGGAGGCTGAACTGAGTTGCAAATCGCTGGTTTTGCTGCTGGAAATTTTGCGATGCCTCTGCTTGGAGCAGACCAAAGCGCTGCAGGCGACAACCGCGGCCATCTTGGAACTGGCACTGAGCAATTTGTACCCGAGGATATGGGCGCTAAATCAGGTGCGAACTCGGACACCTATTCTTATTATCACTCAACTAAGCCGAGTGAATTTGCGACCAACACGGCTGGGTCGG
The DNA here is from genome assembly GCA_030247985.1 of Epsilonema sp. ZAB3_2. Taxonomy (NCBI): domain Eukaryota; kingdom Metazoa; phylum Nematoda; class Chromadorea; order Desmodorida; family Epsilonematidae; genus Epsilonema; species Epsilonema sp. ZAB3_2. Next base: position 17,606 of record JASAMW010002683.1, read on the forward strand.
GTTTTCCGCTTTATTTTACTCCACTCATGCCGCGTTCACCAGTTTTCCGTCAATATGCACGTCCGTCCGTCAACCCGTATACGGTTGACGTGGGGTTGGATTGACGGACGGACGGACACGCTACGGGTTGACGGGCGTACGGATTTACGGACGTCTGGTGAACGCGGCATCAGTTGTTTTGGCCAGCATCTTGCACTTGTACTTACATCTTGCATGAGCCGCATCCCGTAATGTATTTCTGTAGTGCAGTACTTATGTACCGTATACTTTCTAACGACTGTATGATTTGCTGGTATTTCAGGGAGAAAGAGAGAGCAGCGGTTGGCTGGAGGCGAAGCTGACCTTCTATCGACTGATGTTTGCTCTGATTGACGCCAGGTGGCGCTACTTCTTCCCACCCAATTTGCCCCAGATGAAGAACTCTGATGGGTTGTCTTGGCCACTGGCGCCTCCTACCGAGTCGAATTCGCTCTTCTTTACACCTCCCGTAGCCGAACAAAACCAGGAGTCGGTTGAAAAGATTATGCAACAGAGGGCTGCGCAAGTACGTACGTACAAAGTATAGGGTACTGTGGGGTGAACCCGGACAAATGATGAACATGATTGCTCATTTGAAAGAGGAGAGTTCAAGGAATCGATTGATATGCTGTTTTGTCTCAATCGGTTTGTTGGTTGCTGAGATACCCTATACAGCCCTGAAACTTAGATGGCCGGATTTTCCCATAGCCGGTTTACCCCACAGTACCCTATGTATGCTCCTAGGTACGTGACGTTTGCGTGAAGATAACGTATTTGTATATTCGTTTTACTTATGTAGCTGTATGCGGTGATGGAGATGTACGGCAGAAGCTTGCAAGAGGAAACGGAACCACAAATTGTGAAAGAAAATCTGCACCAGCTGAATAGTCTGCATGAGAAATGGGGCCTATTTAGAAAGGTGAGTGTTTGAATTGGAAAGTCAGGAACAACTTTGTGGCCATGGATTATAATTCCATAGAAATTTTATATGCGCGCCTGTCTGTGTTCTTATTGTATTTCTCGAGAAATATGACGGGGACCCCCCCCATTTGTCGCCCTTCCTGCTAATTTTATGCAAATGTGCTCTTTGAATAATTCCTTTGTTTTATGTTTGGCGGGGCAGCGCGTCGAGACTGTCTTCCCCCTCCCTCCCTCCCTCCCCCCCGCCCCCCCCACCTACCTTTTCTTCGCCCACCGCCACCTTCCCCCCCCGCCTCTACTATTTCCCGCCGCCATATTACTTCAATACACAATCCGCGCTTTTCTCCCCGCTATATATAAATCGCCCCGCCCCTTTCCTACACGCCCCCCCCACCACCGCTTTAGAAGACGCCTACCAGCGAAATATATAACAGCAATATATACGCCTCTAAAAGAGGAGAACCACCAGCAGCCCTCTTTCTATATTATTCCCCCCCTTCCCCATCCTACTTTGCAGCCCACCCCCCCCCCCCCAGCCTCCCCTCCCCCGACCATACCCTTCCTCTCCTTCCCTACCTACCTACTATACACCCCACACCCACCGTGCGACGAGACGGACCGAGAACCCCCGAGAAGCCCGACACCCACCCCCCCACCCTACCCCGCACCCACCCCGACACCACACCATAGCCAGAACCCCCACCCCCCACCGCGCACAGCCGACACATATCTCAACACCGCAACAAACCCACCCACACACACCCCCCACCAGCTTACTTTACATGTGCTATGTGCAGCATCGCTATGGGGTACACCCGGCCATGAGAAAATCCGGCCACCTAAGTTTCAAGGCTCCATATCTCAGCAAGAAATGGACCGATTGAGACAAATATTTATGTCAATCGATTCTTTCAACTATCCCCTTTCAAATGAGCTATTTGGTTCGTCAATTGCTGAAACGACAAGGTCAAAGGAGCTTAGGGGTCGGGTTTACCCCCATGGCCAAATTACCCACAACCCACGCTTACCAGCCAAACTTTTTTAGCCGGAGTTCACCTGCAAGTTGTACGCGGCTTTTGCCACTGCCGTGTGTGTCTGTTACTGGGAGGATCGGTACCCGCTTCTATCCGAGGAATTGACGCTGACGCTCTACCACTTGACCACCGGCGCACCCGACTCTCAACATCAATTCGCCGCACAAATACTGCCCGCTTTTGTCCTTGGCGTTCTACAATTTGACGAAATTCACGATAGAGGGAAGAAGACAACCGTTCAGACGGAAGCAGAGCGGGTATTGGCCGAATTTCAGTCGTCTTTCATTGAGTTTATTGATGCGCATTCCTTTGCCGAAAATTTTGATAGATTGGTCTGTGATCTGAGAAAGTGCCAATTGTTACAAGAAGTATGTGAGTGAATATTATATGTTCTGTTATGTGTGTTTTATGGTTGATATTGCGATAGGGATAAGTGCCAAAATGTTTCAGTTTCTTACAGTACTTTATCCGCATTGTGTGGGTACGTGCGTGCGTACATGTTCTCGGAGCTACTAATTCACTTTACTGTTAGTAAGGTTTGTTTTTGAAATCACATCAAAGTTTTTATGGTCCTTAGTCGAGCTCTACCTACTTTCTATTTATCCTAATTAATTAGTGCATCTCCCCCTCTACGTGTCCCTGTGGCCGATAGGGGCTCATATGGCTGATGCTCTGCCTGACGTCACCTGTGAGCCTCCATCGGCCAGGCAGTCGAGGTGCCACCCTCTAAGCGCCTTCGGGCGGACTGTCGCTCATCGCGCCGCGGGGGTCTAGTAAGTGATAACTTGCGTGGCGTGTGGTTATCACTGAAGCTAAGGAGGGACACAGGTCGCGCAACCAGTGTAAGGGTATGGATTCATCCGTGTCCTTGCGCTGGTAGCGTGACCATCGCCCACCCTTCGGGGTGCGGCACGCCGGCTTTAGGCAGTACCTGAAGTCGGTCTATAGTACGGGCAGACACGTCGTATCGCACCTACAGGCCGCATGTGCATAACGACTCATGCCACACCGCATCTTTCTCTCCGCTGGGCATAGTAGGGCCTAGCGTTTCTCTTATGCTCATGTAAATTATGTAATATTAGGTAGCGTTCAAAATTAACCCGAATGTGCAGTATATTATTTTAATAACATATAAGCTGTAGTGGTATCCAATTGCGTGTAGCTGTATGATGTGGGTGTGTGGGAGTAATGAGGTGTGCTAGACTGTTTCAGATTGCGTTGCTCAGTGTAACAGACCCTAGCGTAGCTTATTTGGAAGTATGATCAGGTTAGCATCAAGCGCCACCGGTGGTCTGTGTCATACACATCAGTTGCTTCATTGTGGTCACTCCCTACCCGGCGGATCAAGGATAAGGTGGCGGTCGTCGGTCAGTAAGTACTAACGAGGAATGTTTTGTCTACACTACAGCAAACACATTGGTAAGCAATCTGTGTATGTAACGCTCAGCGGCAGCATATGCCATCATAACTGTCAACCGTTACGGAGCGTCACCCCAGGAGCCTCCAAGGACAAAGGAAAATCATCCATCTTATTTTGTGTGTACAGTCACGCTTACATACTATGCATTAGCCCGCTACTATGGACTCGATAAAGGTATTGCACGCCTACCACCTCCGTAAAAAGAGAGTGAAGGCGGCCGGTCTTGACACACACACACACCCTAGTGCATCTCGAACACGTGTACAGTCCGTATACCATTCCATTCTAAAATCTTATGGCCTGTCTATGGATCTTCCCAATGCAACTGACTGATACTGTTGCGGTTGCGGTTGCAGTGTATTGTTGTGAAATTGCTTGCCGCTGTTGTAGTTGGCGGCCACCGGTCGTCCTCGGGGTCGTCGTCTCGGGCAGCAGCAGCAGAAGAGCAGTCTTAACCCTTCGCGAAAGTCCGCGTTCATAGTCATGTAGATGAGCAACTTCCAAACGCCTCCACCTATCGCCAGCCACTTGAAGCTGAAATGCAGGGGTTGGCTAGGAAGTTCTTGGCCCGACAATGTTTCATAGGCTCTCAGTGCGAACCAGGGCAGCCAAGACAGGGCGAAGGCCAAAATTACGAAGAAGGTCAACACGAAGCTGTTGTCGGTTTCCAGGAGAACCTTTTGGGTGTCTTCCAGTTCTGTTGGATCGATGTAGCTGCTGAAGATGTAGTGGAAGGTGTAGAGAACGCTGATCAAACTTGGTACCACCACGAGAACGGCTAAGGTGACGGAATAGGCTCTGGTTGCGCCCCAATCCAGCACGCAAAGGAAAGCCTCTTCGTAGTAGCGCGTTCGCATTTCCGCCGCCAAAATCGGACAACTCAACAGGAGACTGGTAATCCAGGTGAACACAATCCAGCATTTGCACCTGGTTAACGTGTTTTCTACGTCGTACCTCGTCGGCTTGTTGAGGGCGGAAAAACGGTCCACCCCAATCCACATGAACATGTAGACGACGGAGCTCCAGAGCATGATTTCCAGGTAGGCCTCCAGTCGGCAGACCAGGGATCCAGAGTCGGGGGATCCTGGAATTGTCCCGAATGCCCACTCGGGGTCCAAGGCGGCGTAAATCGATAACGGCGTGATCAAAACGCCGCAGAGAAGGTCGGACACGGCCAGAGAGCAGAGGTAGCAGCCGGAGATGTCTCGCAGGGTTTCCGTCGACAGAATTACCGCCAATGTCATAATGCTGGACAGAATTAGGCTGACGGTTATGAGAAGAATTATGGCGGCGTAGACGAGATTGCGTCCAGTGACCGGCAGTGCTTCGAGATGAAACAGAACCGCCGCATCTTCAGCTGAGGCAGTTTCGGGATTCAGCCCAACTACTCCTACTGGTGCAGATGCATCCATGATGTTTTGAGCTATCTGTGGAACCGCGGCACTTTTCTTGCGATTTCAAGTCCAGTTGTTTGTGTGTCAAAAGCCTTGGCGCGCAAGATTTGCCAGACTTCCAGTAGAGTTACTATACTTCACCGCCTTTGAGTGCTTCAAGTAAGCTTACAGAGACTGAGAGTACGTAGCGTTAGAATATGCGAAAATATTCATTGAAAACTGCTTCTTTATGGATGAGTTTTTTAGGTCGCTACTATATCCACACAATGGAGGGTCGTGTTGTACCGTATACCCATCACGGTTCACGCATATACCAACCATGTCTCCAGTCTTCAACCTCATCCGTCATGCATGAAGTCAAACGAATACGGCCCAAGAACATTACGTACGATCAGGCGCTTTTTGAAAGTCAAATCAAGAAGGCTGTCTAAACAATAAAAGAATAAAAAGCAGCTGTGTTCATTCAAGGGACAAGTGTAGGGTACAAGACCGAAGGGAACCCAGTAATCTTCTTCTAGGATAGTACGGGGTAATTCGAGTCGTCCGCTTCTGCGGATAAATTTCCACAACTTTCCACTTTCCAGCATAAAAGATCTAAAGGGAGGGGTGACCCGTATTACACTATGGGAGCCAGAATTACCCCGTACTAAACCAAATTACACTACTATACCTAGACGACTGCTCGTATGTCCGCTCAGAGTACGAAGGAAAAGCAGCTCACAACCGTACGTACGTACGTTGAGACGTACGAACGTACGAGTACAGTAATACATCAATATCTACGTACATATGAATAAGTACATACGTAGAAGGTACAGTACAACAGAAGATTGTAAAGACTCACAATAACAATGTCTACAATCTTGCGATCGGGCATTACGAAAGAGAGCTGGTCGAGAATCGGTGAATGGATTGCCGTCCTTCTTTTCTCATGTTCTGCCAGAAAGATTGCTATACAGTAGTCTAAGTCTACAGACCGTGACAGTTGGCAACGTGTCAGTCAAGGATCGTCTACGCTAATGAAGCCGCACCGCAACTTCATCTACACTTCCGACAAGCGTTTGCACTGTGATTTAAGCCAGGCAAGGCGCCGTCGTCGCCGTTCATGTACGAAATTTGAGCCTATGAGCAGAAAACTTTTTTCATTCAATGAAGAGCTTTCGCAGCACATATGAAATTACGCGCCAAAAGGAAAGGAAAGCGTCACGAAGTCATTCGACTCGTTAGCTGCTCGACACCTCCTTTGTGAAAGATTTCACGCATGAAAAAGCACGTATGCACATGCAGCGCCGACATTAATGTACGTCAGAGATTCGAAACTTTACCCTTGATGAACATGCCCAAACAGGAGTGTTCAATATTTACTCAAAATGATGCCTAAGTTTCCAGTCTATGGTTTGCTGCTGCTGCTACGGTATAGGTTTTGGGACCAAAAGGCAAATAACACTAGGCTATGGCTATTTATTTACATTTATTCACTTCATGCCCTTACGGCCACAAAATATTCTTTACATGGAGGGCCACTGGCCGGCCACTCACAATAGTCACTACTCTGTGTACGTCATTACTTCTTGATAGGCATCGTAGCTCTTTCTTAGCTTCTCGGTCAGCAAAAATATACAAGAATCGCATAGTTCATTTCATTATTGGCCTACAGGAGGAAAACATACGTACATATGTAGGTTATGGCATAATATGAATATATGAGTTAAACTAGATACAAAAGGGGAGGAGTTTCCAGATGAAATTTGGTCGTGGAACTCCAGATGACGGACAGAGATTGATAAGAAACCAGAGCTCGGTTTCATATTTTGGGGCCCAGTGTTTCAGGAGGAAGGCGGGGAAAAAGAGCAGGGAAGTTGACGAAATGTCCGGAAAGTAAAATGCATTGATCGTTCTTCCGGTCTTACGTGACGATAAATCACTGGGAGTCTACTCACACACTTTCCTCTACTGTACGTACTTCCTCAAGGGATACAAAAACTAGCCTAACATGTATAATGCAAGGGCATGGGAGGAGCATCACCCGCACAAACAAAGATAAAGTCGTCATTCCAGCTACTTTACGACAGCTCTTTCGTTCTGAATTTTGCTTTTTGTATTTTTTCTTGGAAAAATAAAATAATATGATACGATTGCTGATGACGTACGAGTACAGTACCGATAACACGGCGTAGAAAAACAAGAATTTTCGTTTTTCTATGAAATCGCTGTATGTACTTAGAGTTCGCGTATGAGGAACATTCTGAATAAATCTAACGGCTTTTGTCAACGTATTATAGTAGCATATCATCCCTTGAGCTAAAAATAAATATACCCTATTCAAAGGGACACACGTCAGGTGGTACGTACAAGGAAGAACAATGTCAATGTAGATAGCAAGCAGCTACATGTAGCTAGGCTGCCCATCCCATCCACCCGCCATTTGGCGATGCTACATTTTTACTCGGAAAGAGGAACATGATATGCCTAACTGGATGAAAAGCGAAGCTGTAGGAAATGAAGAGCGCATGCAAACAACGGGGACACGATTAGCAGCATCAAAATTCAATATGCATAAGCGATAAGCTGGCAGCACCTATGCTTATCTGCGTACGTACATAGTCGTCGCTATAGCTCTTTCATTCTTAAGAGCCTTTTGTATGTAGCTAACACGGCAAACTGTCCATATTTTGTTATGTTAGCTTTTGTTTCGTTGTCATATCACCTCCTAGATGATATGTTACTGTACGTATAGACTAATTAAGACTCACTTGACAACGTGCTACAAGGTAGGTTAGGTAGGTACAAGAGAAGCAGAGACAAAACTGAACACAGTTAGCAGCGCACAGATAATTTTTGTATAGTAAGCTAGACTTTAGCTCGCAAGCTAAAGGCATCAAAAAATACTAAAACTCATGTGTCTTTTATTTTCTAGACAGACGGCTGAACTCTATTTTCTTCAAACGTCTCGTAAGAGAAATATGCAAGAAAAACAAAGAGGAAAGCCTCCTAGTCGCTATCGACAGGCCGTGAGGGATTTTTCAGCTGTTTCTTTTCTGATTCTGATTAGCTTTTTGCCTTGTTTCGGACGATCGATTGATGAACAAATGAACACAAGATGAGGAGGAGCATGTTTTACCGTAGGGTAGGATTGCGTGCCCCGTATTCTTATGTACATACGTTCTACCTCAGTATACGACATCATTGTACGTAAGCAAGCAAACTGTATTTTTGTATATATGCATGGCAACGAGAAATAATTATTCAAGTAGAAAGGAGCGCGCCATGAGCCGGTAGGGGTTTTTCCTGTGCAATGCACCGGAAAAGACGTATACGTACAGTACATGCTTTATCGTGTGATTAAAAATTCTCTTATGAATGTAGTTGTAGTCGTTAACTACAATATTTCTTCAAAGGCGAAAAAGCTACAAAATCCTAGCTAGTAGCATGCAGGTAGATTTACGCGACTAGACTGAGTTTTTGTCGTTTTCTAAAATATGAAAATGAAAAGCGAAAAAGTAGGCTGTTATTACTGTGTTCCACGCATAGTGACACAGTATCCTTTTCCTCATCACAAATGAACGCTAAGCAATCTCAGGGGTATTGCAAAGCCGTCGTACAAAACGGTAAGGAAGACGATGAAGGTGAAAAGGAGAGCGATGCTTCAATTAAATTTTCTCTGCAAGAGTGTTCCCCAATTCCTATGCAGCAGTCGTTCAACCGCCAGCGGCAGAAAAAGCGAAGGGAAAAGCATTTAGCCGGCGACGAAGAAGCATAGGCATCCATCCGGCACGAACAGAAAAAGAAGCAAGGTTCGAAGGGAATAAATGGTGACAGATGGCTTTGCGGAAGTTGCCAGCTCACCGCAATTATCATTTCTCTCATTCGAAAGGATACGGGAATAAATTTACGGCAAAGAAAAGGCATATTCTGTTCTCCAAGCGACGATGAAGAAAACAACGACGACGACTACGACCCGTTCAAAAAGACCTCTACAGTAACCGTACGACCTATTCTCTACTATACTGTAGGTCGAATACTGTACATTATGCACCTTTCTTTTTCTCCTTTCCAGACATTAACACGCATTTTTGAGTCAAGCATGAAAGCGCAGATAGGTATTAATTGCAGAGCTTGCACGCCTCTCACTGAACGCTTCTGCCTAAGAAATTATGTTTTTTTCGTGATATAACATCCCGGATTCGGCTTTCGAAAGAATTATGAATTATTCATGCAGGGAACTGCACTGAGAATTGCCTTGAGTACACTACACCGTGCTAGAACGCCAGAAAAACAGTAAACTAATTTGTAAAAATGTCTTATCGCGACACGCTACACGACCCCATGGGATATGACATGGCTCATAATCGTAAGTACGTAAGTGAGCGAAAAGCGAAAATAACATGATAACAAAATTTGTCGGCGCAAAATATTTTTGCCGCCTATTCAAGCACGGTTATCAGATAGTAAAGGAGCAAGCGGCCTCAGTAAAGAAACGCCAACCAAATTACCGCAATGATTCAATTACAACCGGCCGAAGCTTTTCGAACAGGAAAATAAATCACAAAAGAGGGCGAACCGTTCGCTTTCGATTACCATCGTATAATGTAGTGATGTACGTATGTACAAACTGCATGTATGTGGCCTACTTCGTTGGACTTTTTACCTCAAAGAACCAAGCAAGTATTGGGCGTATGCTCCGTAAGCTAGCTGATGTACATACTGGCTGATCCTTGTAATACCAGAGAGACTCGACTAAACAGCGCAAAAAGCCTAAGAAACGTAACTTGGTTTCCAGAAAATAAGAAACTGACAACTGAGCTGAAAATTAGAAGGATCCTCTTGGCTGGTCTTACGTAGAAGTACAAAGAAAGAAAGTAAATAAAATACAAGACGTACAAAATACGGACGATAAGAAACATGTAATGCTCTCACGCTCACCGCTCTCACCACCATTGTAAGTAAGTACTTTAGTAACCTATTTTACTTATATTGCGGCAATTTAGTACTACCAGAGTGCCAGGTTTCTTGAGCTCCTGTGCTTCAAAACAGTTTGTGGCAGCCGGCTTGACATCGGACAAGATGTGCAATAAAGAAAGGGTGGTGCGAGCGCGTAAAAGCAGAATGTCAGTGTCAGGTAGCTAGCTTTTATTCGTGTGGGTACGACTAGATGTCATCATGAGTGGCTGTGCCTATCTCGGCGTACAAGTCAAGTGTAGCAATTACAGCAGGTCTAGGAATAGAAACGGCATGATTGACAATAAGAAAAGTACTAATGCGCTCTAGACTAGACGCAGCTAGCTTATTTGCTGATTGCTGCGTGCCTTATATCTGATAAGGTCCTGATAAGCTCGACGATCGACTCGAAACATACAATTACATACGTGCCTTGTTTGCATGCAATCAGTGCCTCAAAAATATGGACATGGGTGAAGTTGAAGCATAATTGGCAGAAAGGTCTTTCTTGTCGAAAACATCTAGGCTGTCAAATTGCTCCAAAACGTTCAAAGCTGGCTTTCGATTTTGATTGGTAAATATGTATTTTACCTATACCCTAAAAACCTAAAATTACCTACCGTACACATGACACAAGCCTTACCATAATGGTGCGCTTGCACTTCAGTCGGTGTTTGTTGCACTATAATTTTTATGCGTAGTCAGATTGTAAAATTATACCACAAGACAGAAACGGTTATAACTGCAGCGCAACAAACTTTTAAATTTTTTGTCCAAGGACTTCTAGACAGAGTAGCCTTACACTGCGATCTAGGTCTTCTTGTTTTGTCGCGTCACGTCATGTACTTCTAGAGAGGCGATCTTTTTTCTTTTTTCTTTCTTTTCTTGTCTTTTTCTTTCTTCCGCGTTTCCGCCATCAGATCTCAGCTCTATTCTTCTTCTCCATCAAGTTCAGCTTCAATGAAAATATTATTTCTGTGGTGTTTTGCATTGTTTCAATTCA
>JASAMW010002685.1:0-39516 GCA_030247985.1 Epsilonema sp. ZAB3_2
CAGGTACGTAGATATTGGTTATAAACCAATCTTTCTTGTAACTCCGTTGCAGTACTGTACAACAGTCACAGATCTGCTCTGGCACTGAAGTTGAGTGATGATGGTGTGGCTTGCTGCAGGTGCTGGAGCATTGGCGGCATCAACCATCGAAGTGCTGAAGCTCGTCTTTGAAATTGGTTCTCTGCTCAGGTACCTATCAGAGACACATGGTCGCACAAGAAAGGTGCTACATAATGTAAGACTCAATAGAATATTTCTTAGCGAATAAATAAGTAGTGCATATACATACATACGCACTTGTTGAAAATTGCTAATACTTATTTTGTGAGTATGACAGTAATGTACTGTACGTGCTAATAATACTCCTACTCCACGTACTCTTAGTTATGTACAATGCACATACGTAACTGCAAAATATTAGTACGTAGACCTATTTACTAGTAGTATTTATTAGTATTTATATTAGGTAGACGCGATAAGGCATATACGTAATGTACGTAACGTTTTCCCCTGTCGGCATTGCGAAGCTCTTCTCTGTTCAGCTGTAGTGTGCGGTAGAAGTTGAGCCTAAGCCTATGCATGTTTACGAAATCGAAGTTTAGGCCATGCATTCGACACAGGGTCACCACCTGATTCTTTTCCCCAGTCGGCATTGAGCAGCTCCTCTCTGTTCAGCTGTAGTGTACAATAGAAGCTAAGCCTAAGCCTAAGCCTAAGCCTATGCATGTTTACGAAATCGAAGTTTAGGCCATGCATTCGACACAGGGTCACCACCTGATTCTTTTCCCCAGTCGGCATTGAGCAGCTCCTCTCTGTTCAGCTGTAGTGTACAATAGAAGCTAAGCCTAAGCCTACGTATGCATGTTTACGAAATCGAAGTTTAGGCCATGCATTCGACACAGGGTCACCACCTGATTCTTTTCCCCAGTCGGCATTGAGCAGCTCCTCTCTGTTCAGCTGTAGTGTACAATAGAAGCTAAGCCTAAGCCTAAGCCTATGCATGTTTACGAAATCGAAGTTTAGGCCATGCATTCGACACAGGGTCACCACCTGATTCTTTTCCCCAGTCGGCATTGAGCAGCTCCTCTCTGTTCAGCTGTAGTGTACAATAGAAGCTAAGCCTAAGCCTACGTATGCATGTTTACGAAATCGAAGTTTAGGCCATGCATTCGACACAGGGTCACCACCTGATTCTTTTCCCCAGTCGGCATTGAGCAGCTCCTCTCTGTTCAGCTGTAGTGTACAATAGAAGCTAAGCCTAAGCCTAAGCCTAAGCCTATGCATGTTTACGAAATCGAAGTTTAGGCCATGCATTCGACACAGGGTCACCACCTGATTCTTTTCCCCAGTCGGCATTGAGCAGCTCCTCTCTGTTCAGCTGTAGTGTACAATAGAAGCTAAGCCTAAGCCTAAGCCTAAGCCTATGCATGTTTACGAAATCGAAGTTTAGGCCATGCATTCGACACAGGGTCACCACCTGATTCTTTTCCCCAGTCGGCATTGAGCAGCTCCTCTCTGTTCAGCTGTAGTGTACAATAGAAGAACCTAAGCCTAAGCCTAAGCCTATGCATGTTTACGAAATCGAAGTTTAGGCCATGCATTCGACACAGGGTCACCACCTGATTCTTTTCCCCAGTCGGCATTGCGCAGCTCCTCTCTGTTCAGCTGTAGTGTAGAATAGAAGCCTAAGCCTAAGCCTAAGCCTATGCATGTTTACGAAATCGAAGTTTAGGCCATGCATTCGACACAGGGTCACCACCTGATTCTTTTCCCCAGTCGGCATTGAGCAGCTCCTCTCTGTTCAGCTGTAGTGTACAATAGAAGCTAAGCCTAAGCCTAAGCCTATGCATGTTTACGAAATCGAAGTTTAGGCCATGCATTCGACACAGGGTCACCACCTGATTCTTTTCCCCAGTCGGCATTGAGCAGCTCCTCTCTGTTCAGCTGTAGTGTACAATAGAAGCTAAGCCTAAGCCTAAGCCTAAGCCTATGCATGTTTACGAAATCGAAGTTTAGGCCATGCATTCGACACAGGGTCACCACCTGATTCTTTTCCCCAGTCGGCATTGCGCAGCTCCTCTCTGTTCAGCTGTAGTGTACAATAGAAGCTAAGCCTAAGCCTAAGCCTAAGCCTATGCATGTTTACGAAATCGAAGTTTAGGCCATGCATTCGACACAGGGTCACCACCTGATTCTTTTCCCCAGTCGGCATTGAGCAGCTCCTCTCTGTTCAGCTGTAGTGTACAATAGAAGCTAAGCCTAAGCCTAAGCCTATGCATGTTTACGAAATCGAAGTTTAGGCCATGCATTCGACACAGGGTCACCACCTGATTCTTTTCCCCAGTCGGCATTGAGCAGCTCCTCTCTGTTCAGCTGTAGTGTACAATAGAAGCTAAGCCTAAGCCTAAGCCTAAGCCTATGCATGTTTACGAAATCGAAGTTTAGGCCATGCATTCGACACAGGGTCACCACCTGATTCTTTTCCCCAGTTGGCATTGCGCAGCTCCTCTCTGTTCAGCTGTAGTGTACAATAGAAGCTAAGCCTAAGCCTAAGCCTAAGCCTATGCATGTTTACGAAATCGAAGTTTAGGCCATGCATTCGACACAGGGTCACCACCTGATTCTTTTCCCCAGTTGGCATTGCGCAGCTCCTCTCTGTTCAGCTGTAGTGTACAATAGAAGCTAAGCCTAAGCCTAAGCCTAAGCCTATGCATGTTTACGAAATCGAAGTTTAGGCCATGCATTCGACACAGGGTAACCACCTGATTCTTTTCCCCAGTTGGCATTGCGCAGCTCCTCTCTGTTCAGCTGTAGTGTGCGGTAGAACCTAAGCCTCAGCATATGCATGTTTACGAAATCGAACTCTGGCAACGCATTCAATACTGGATCACTACGTATACATCCGTACATACTTACGTATGCGTATTGCATTTTCCAGCCTGCTCATCCAACGCTGCCATCATTCTCATGTGCCTGTACATGCGCAAGGCGTATTTGTACCAGAAGTACAGGGAAGAAGCCACTGATTTCATGGATCCATCGTCATACCAGGATTCCAGTGTCAACGGACATTTCATGGTATACTACACTCCAACACATCCAAATCCATTGATTTCGCGTTTCGCCTCCTTATTTAATCACCACGAGTAATCACTAGCTCTACCGCAAATGCAATAAAGCGACCGATGGGCTCTTGAAATGGGATGCATTACGTAGCCTACCTTTTGTAAATGGATGATCCATTCATTCATTCATTCATTCGTATGACATCCAATCCAATCCTTTATTCCACCGAACCCACTCTATGGTCCCTAACTGCTCATTCACATCGGAGGCGAATCGAATACGTTCTGCGTACGCCACGTCCTGCATGTCCGTAGCTGTCCATGCCTTTGCTTGGCATATGTACATTCACCGAGCGTATACGTTCTACGATGTGAATAGTGGTGTGGTGTGATCGTGATACATACACCAATATGTACAAAAGCAATGCGGAAATGCGCATTGTAACGTATGTAATTTTCTGCCACAAGTCGGCATAAATTGCAAAGCAGGAATAAACAGTCTTTGTCTTTCGCTTCCGCCGGACCAGTTGCTTCCTCCCTTCTCTCTCCCTACGGCCATTGCCTTTCATACCAAATAGTCCATTAAAACTCTGTTCTTTTCTTCTTCAGCTCAACGCAGGCCATCAGTTTTACGGTGGGAAAATGATGGTGGGCAACGGTCATCACCACCAGCCGATGTTCGTCCATTCTTTGCCGGCGTTGCCGTCGGGAGCGGTCGCTGTCGCCGCCCCTCCTCCTCCGCCGCCGCCGCCAATGACCCTTCCGCCCTCTGCCGTTAATGCGCCTGGACCGCCACTTAACGAGTCGCCGTCCGTCCTCTTTCAAAACGTCGCGTACGACGGCGGCTCGGAGTTCGCGCCCGGAGCCGGAAACCCGAGCAACACGCTGAGTCATCGACAGACAAATCTCGCTCACTCCATCGCCAATATGAGCATGGAGAATGGGGCCAGTAAGTCAAGTCGTGCATGATCATGGCACATTCACATTGGAAGGAAATGCGCCCGGCGTGGCCATGTCTGTCCGTGCTTTTGCGCGTCGAGCCGTGGACACACCGGGGGTACGCCCAGCGCATGTTTCCGATGTGAATGAACGCATCATGTTACTTTATTTTTGTCTTTTACGGATGAAGCACTGATTTTACATACAGTTTTATCTTTATTCTTGTTGAGGAGTCTGAAGGTGTGAAAACCATTTTGTTTTCAGTTGAAGAATCCCACCGATTCTGAAGCAAGGAAAGGAAAGGACTGTATGCCTTTGTATCAAATCCACGCACAATCTGGTGCTATTTGCGAAGCGCTGCCGAGGAATTTGTTCGCCCATTAGCAAGCAACGATCAATTCTCAACTCAAGCGCACCTCAAGAGTATATACGGTGGTATAGCTTTATGTGACACGACCGTGCGTTCGTTCGATTGTCTTTTATATCTTTTGATTACTTCCGGTGTTCTTGCGCTAAGTACGTCACGTACGTACATGTATTTGTGTGCTTTGACGTTGTACCTACATAAGGCTACCGTGTATATCGTCATTTCGATGTAATAATGAGCTTGCAATTACAATTGCGCATGTGGTTATGGCACGTGTGTTTACTGTAAAATTTGATGTATAACCCGATATCGAATATAACCCGAACAAATTGGTCTACTTTGAATTTTAGTACCGTATTTACCGGTGCATAACCCCCCCCCCCCCCCCCCCCCCAATGCATAGCGAAGCCCCATATTGGCAAAACATAAAAAATGCCCCATGCATAACCCCCCAATGCATAACCCCCCATGGCCCCATGCATAGCCCCATATGGGACCTCTCAATTTTTGCATACCCCCATGGGGCTATGCACCGGTAAATACGGTATTTTGTATAACCCGATATTCACCACGCGTCAAATGCTTCAAAAAGCTGTTTCATGCTGAAATAAGCAAAGTATGGTATATACCCCGATATTTTGTATAACCCGATATCGAGTATACCCCGAGCAAATTGGCCTACTTTGTTTGTATAACCCGATCGGGTAATACACCAAACTTTACAGTATATGGAGAGCATGCACACCATCGCTTCAGACAAAATATCGAAACGAATAGAATACAGAGGCGTATACATACGTATGAATAATATGCAGTGACTACATATGCCAAGGCAGGTACCTTGTTCAACTTCCACTTGACATTCATGTGCGTTCCATTGACAGAAAGATATTCTTCTTTAGGCGTAAATCACGTTTTATAAAGTCCCGCATGAATGTGTGCATGTACCTACTCTGTGTATTACCTACGTATACATGATTCAGTGGATTACATGCACAGATGTGTACTTACAAATTTTCTGTTGTTGGACAGGTTCCTTGGCCTAATCGTAACTTCTAAATCCATGTTGTACTTTATGCCAGTTGTCTGCCACCAAACCACCAACGTTCTGTTCCTTCCGTATGCTCTGGTTTGAAAACGCAAAAACTTCACAGCGCCAACTGTACAGTTGGATGTTATTCTTCGTGTGACACTTACGTTGGCGTATGTCAACGCTCAGGTACTGTGATTGCGTGCGTCATTGTTGCGCTACGAATCGGAATATTCTGTCGATGATAAACGGTAGGTAAACAAACGGCAGGCGTGGCGAAATTGAAATGAGCACAATGATGGGCCTTTGGAGGTGGAATTCTGTGTACAGCTGGGCGACGTTAAGTGTTCTTTTGCTGGTACCGGTACAATGTGGAGTTTTCTTCAGAGACCATAATCCCGTCAGGTAACATATTGTGGAGCATAGTTCGAGCTAATTTCTGGCTACCCCACTCCTATAGATGAGGTTGGAAGGTAGTGAACTTCTTATCATCAAAATGATCCCTTCCCTGCACGTTGCTTCAATTTCATATATTTGAAAGCTTGCACAGTTTCCTGATTCGTTTGGGTAGCCTAAGCTATGCCCATTGCTAAGCGTAAACCTATGCCCATTGCTAAGCCTAAGCCCATTGCTAAGCCTAAATCCATAGCTAAGCCTAAGCCTATGCTTATTGCTAAGCCTAAGCCTATGTCAATTGCTAAGCCTAAGCCTATGCCCATTGCTAAGCCTAAGCCAATGTCCATTCCTAAGCCTAAGCCTATGTCCATAGCTAGTAAGCCTAAGCCTATGTCTATTGCTAAGCCTAAGCCTATGTCCATTGCTAAGCCTAAGCCATGCCCATTGCTAAGCCTAAGCCTATGTCCATTCCTAAGCCTAAGCCTATGTCCATAGCTACTAGCTAGTAAGCCTAAGCCTATGTCCATAGCTACTAGCTAGTAAGCCTAAGCCAATGCCCATTGCTAAGCCTAAGCCTATGTCTATTGCTAAGCCTATGTCCATAGCTAAGCCTAAGCCTATGTCCATTGCTAGCCTAAGCCTATGCCCATTCCTAAGCCTAAGCCTATGTCCATAGCTAAGCCTAAGCCTATGCCCATTTCTAAGCCTAAGCCTATGCCCATTGCTAAGCCTAAGCCTATGTCTATTGCTAAGCCTAAGCCTATGTCCACTGCTAAGTCTATGTCCATTGCTAAGCCTAAGCCAATGTCCATTGCAAAGTCAAAGCCTATGCTCATTGCTAAGCCTAAGCCTATGTCAATTGCTAAGCCTAAGCCGATGTCTATTGCTAAGCGTAAGCCTCTGTCGATCCTATTTCCATTGCTAAGTCAAAGCCTATGCTCATTGCTAAGCCTAAGCCTATGTCCATTGCGAAGCCTAAGCCTATGCCCATTACTAAGCCTATGTCAATTGCTATGCCTTAGCCTATGTCCACTGCTAAGCCAATGCTCATTGCTAAGCCTAAGCCTATGTCGATCCTATTTCCATTGCTATTTCCATTGCCTATTTCCATTGCCTATGTCCACTGCTAAGCCAATGCTCATTGCTAAGCCTAAGCCTATGTCGATCCTATTTCCATTGCTAAGTCAAAGCCTATGCTCATTGCTAAGCCTAAGCCTATCTCCATTGCGAAGCCTAAGCCTATGCCCATTACTAAGCCTATGTCAATTGCTATGCCTTAGCCTATGTCCACTGCTAAGCCTATGCTCATTGCTAAGTCTATGCCTATGCCCATTACGAAGCCTATGTCTATCGCTAAGCCTAAGACTATGTCCATAGCTAAGCCTAAGCCTATGCCCATTGCTAAACCTAAGCCTATGTCCATAGCTAAGCCTAAGCCTATGTTCATTGCTAAGCCTAAGCCTATGCCCATTCCTAAGCCTAAGCCTATGTCTATTGCTAAGCCTAAGCCTATGTCCATTGCTAAGCCTAAGCCTATGTCCATAGCTAAGCCTAAGCCTATGTCTATTGCTAAGCCTAAGCTTGTGTCAACAGCTAAGCCTAAGCCTATGTCCATTGCTAAGCCTAAGCCTTTGTCAATAGCTAAGCCTAAGCCAATATCTATTGCTAAGCCTAAGCCTATGTCCACTGCTAAGCCTAAGCCTACATATGTCTATTGCTAAGCCTAATGCCTATGTCCATAGCTAAGCCTAAGCTTATGTCCATTGCTAAGTCTAAGCCTATGCCCATTCCTAAGCCTAAGCCTATGTCTATTGCTAAGCCTAAGCCTATGTCAATAGCTAAGCCTAAGCCGATGTCTATTGCTAAGCAGGACAAGATGGAACAGTGTTCGACTCACGCACTGGCTGCCCAATTTTTCAAATTTCTTCTCTTGTGCTCAAATCTCTATTGCTAAGCCTAAGCCTATGTCAATAGCTAAGCCTAAGCCTATGTCTATTGCTAAGCCTAAGCCTATGTCCATAGCTAAGCCTAAGCCTATGGCCATTGCTATGCCTAAGCCTATGTCCACTGCTAAGCCTATGCTCATTGCTAAGCCTATGCCTATGCCCATTACTAAGCCTATGTCTATTGCTAAGCCTAAGACTATGTCCATAGCTAAGCCTAAGCCTATGCCCATTGCTAAGCCTAAGCCTATGTCCATAGCTAAGCCTAAGCCTATGTATGTCTATTGCTAAGCCTAAGCCTATGTCCATAGCTACGCCTAAGCCTATGTCCATTGCTAAGCCTAAGCCTATGCCCATTCCTAAGCCTAAGCCTATGTCTATTGCTAAGCCTAAGCCTATGTCAATAGCTAAGCCTAAGCCTATGTCCATTGCTAAGCCTAAGCCTTTGTCAATAGCTAAGCCTAAGCCAATATCTATTGCTAAGCCTAAGCCTATGACCACTGCTAAGCCTAAGCCTACATATGTCTATTGCTAAGCCTATGCCTATGTCCATAGCTAAGCCTAAGCTTATGTCCATTGCCAAGTCTAAGCCTATGCCCATTCCTAAGCCTAAGCCTATGTCTATTGCTAAGCCTCAGCCTATGTCAATAGCTAAGCCTAAGCCGATGTCTATTGCTAAGCAGGACAAGATGGAACAGTGCTCGACTCATGCACTGGCTGCCCAATTTTTCAAATTTCTTCTCTTGCGCTCAAATCTCTATTGCTAAGCCTAAGCCTATGTCAATAGCTAAGCCTAAGCCTATATCTATTGCTAAGCCTAAGCCTATGTCCATAGCTAAGCCTAAGCCTATGTCCATTGCTATGCCTAAGCCTATGTCAATAGCTAAGCCTAAGCCTATGCCCATTCCGAAGCCTAAGCCTATGTCTATTGCTAAGCCTAAGCCTATGTCAATAGCTAGCCTAAGCCTATGTCCATTGCTAAGCCTAAGCCTATGCCCATTCCTAAGCCTAAGCCTATGTCTATTGCTAAGCCTAAGCCTATGTCAATAGCTAAGCCTAAGCCTATGTCCATTGCTAAGCCTAAGCCTTTGTCAATAGCTAAGCCTAAGCCGATATCTATTGCTAAGCCTAAGCCTATGTCCACTGCTAAGCCTAAGCCTATGCCCATTGCTAAGCCTAAGCCTATGTCCATAGCTAACCCTAAGCCTATGTATGTCTATTGCTAAGCCTAAGCCTATGTCCATAGCTAAGCCTAAGCCTATGTCCATTGCTAAGCCTAAGCCTATGCCCATTCCTAAGCCTAAGCCTATGTCTATTGCTAAGCCTAAGCCTATGTCAATAGGTAAGCCTAAGCCTATGTCCATTGCTAAGCCTAAGCCTATGTCCATTGCTAAGCCTAAAGCTATGCCCATTGCTAAGCCTAAGCCATTATGTCCATAGCTAAGCCTAAGCCTATGTCCATAGCTAAGCCTAAGCCTATGCCCATTCCTAAGCCTAAGCCTATGTCTATTGCTAAGCCTAAGCCTATGTCAATAGCTAAGCCTAAGCCTATGTCCATTGCTAAGCCTAAGCCTTTGTCAATAGCTAAGCCTAAGCCGATATCTATTGCTAAGCCTAAGCCTATGTCCACTGCTAAGCCTAAGCCTATTCCCATTGCTAAGCCTAAGCCTATGTCCATAGCTAAGCCTAAGCCTATGTATGTCTATTGCTAAGCCTAAGCCTATGTCCATAGCTAAGCCTAAGCCTATGTCCATTGCTAAGCCTAAGCCTATGCCCATTCCTAAGCCTAAGCCTATGTCTATTGCTAAGCCTAAGCCTATGTCAATAGCTAAGCCTAAGCCTATGTCCATTGCTAAGCCTAAGCCTATGTCCATGGCTAAGCCTAAAGCTATGCCCATTGCTAAGCCTAAGCCTATTATGTCCATAGCTAAGCCTAAGCCTATGTCCATAGCTAAGCCTAAGCCTATGTCCATTGCTAAGCCTAAGCCTATGCCCATTCCTAAGCCTAAGCCTATGTCTATTGCTAAGCCTAAGCCTATGTCAATAGCTAAGCCTAAGCCTATGTCCATTGCTAAGCCTAAGCCTTTGTCAATAGCTAAGCCTAAGCCGATATCTATTGCTAAGCCTAAGCCTATGTCCACTGCTAAGCCTAAGCCTATGCCCATTGCTAAGCCTAAGCCTATGTCCATAGCTAACCCTAAGCCTATGTATGTCTATTGCTAAGCCTAAGCCTATGTCCATAGCTAAGCCTAAGCCTATGTCCATTGCTAAGCCTAAGGCCTAAGCCTATGCCCATTCCTAAGCCTAAGCCTATGTCTATTGCTAAGCCTAAGCCTATGTCAATAGGTAAGCCTAAGCCTATGTCCATTGCTAAGCCTAAGCCTATGTCCATTGCTAAGCCTAAAGCTATGCCCATTGCTAAGCCTAAGCCATTATGTCCATAGCTAAGCCTAAGCCTATGTCCATAGCTAAGCCTAAGCCTATGCCCATTCCTAAGCCTAAGCCTATGTCTATTGCTAAGCCTAAGCCTATGTCAATAGCTAAGCCTAAGCCTATGTCCATTGCTAAGCCTAAGCCTTTGTCAATAGCTAAGCCTAAGCCGATATCTATTGCTAAGCCTAAGCCTATGTCCACTGCTAAGCCTAAGCCTATTCCCATTGCTAAGCCTAAGCCTATGTCCATAGCTAAGCCTAAGCCTATGTATGTCTATTGCTAAGCCTAAGCCTATGTCCATAGCTAAGCCTAAGCCTATGTCCATTGCTAAGCCTAAGCCTATGCCCATTCTTCCTAAGCCCTCTAAGCCTAAGCCTATGTCATAGCTAAGCCTAAGCCTATGTCCATAGCTAAGCCTAGCCTCCTATTGCATGCTTAACCTAAAAACTTTCTTGCCATTCTAAGCCTAAGCCATTATTCCATAGCTAAGCCTATGTCTATGTCTACTGCCTTCTAAGCCTAAGCCTATGTCCATTGCTAAGCCTAAAGCCCTTTATAGCTTAAGCCTAAGCCTATCTCATTCTAAACCTAAACCTTTTCAATATAGCTAAGCCTAAGCCGATTGTATTGCTAAGCCTAAGCCATATGTCATGCTAAGCCTAAGCCTATGTCCATAGCTAAGCCTTTCATTGCTAAGCCTAAGTTCTATATATTCTATTCTAACCTATATGTCCATAGCTAAGCCTAAGCCTATGTCCAGCTAAGCCTAAGCCTATGCCCATTCCTAAGCCTAAGCCTATGTCTATTGCTAAGCCTAAGCCTATGTCCATAGCTAAGCCCCTGCTTTGTCCATTGCTAAGCCTACCTTTTCATACTCACCCTAAGCCTAAGCCTATGTCCATTCTAAGCCTAAGCCTATGTCCATAGCTTAGCCTATGTCCATCTAAGCCTAAGCCTACCTAAGCCTAAGCCCTCCCTACCCTACTCTCTAACAAGCCTAAGCCTATGTCCAATGCTAAGCCTAAGCCTATGTTTAATCCTAAGCCTAAGCCTATGTCAATAGCGAAGCCTGAGTCTATGTCAATAGCTAAACCTAAGCCTATGTCCAGAGCTAAGCCTAAGCCTATGTCCATAGCTAAGCCTAAGCCTAAGCCTATGTCCATAGCTAAGCCTAAGCCTATGTCCATAGCTAAGCCTAAGCCTAAGCCTATGTCCATAGCTAAGCCTAAGCCTAATGTCCATAGCTAAGCCTAAGCCTAAGCCAATGTCCATTATTAAGCCTAAGCCTATGTCCATAGCTAAGCCTAAGCCTATGTCCATAGCTAAGCCTAAGCCTATGTCCACTGTAGCCTAAGCCTATTTCTAAACCTAAGCCTATGTCCATAGCTAAGCCTAAGCCTATGTCCATAGCTAAGCCTAAGCCTAAGCCTATGTCCATAGCTAAGCCTAAGCCTATGTCCATAGCTAAGCCTAAGCCTAAGCCTATGTCCATTCCTAAGCCTAAGCCTAACCTAAGCCTAGCCTATGTCCATTACTAAGCCTAAGCCTATGTCCATAGCTAAACCTAAGCCTATGTCCATAGCTAAACCTAAGCCTATGTCCATTGCTAAGCCTAAGCCTATGTCTATTACTAAGCCTAAGCCTATGTCCATTGCTAAGCCTAAGCCTATGTTTCTATTGTGCCTAGCCTTTAGGCTAAGCCTACCTCTTGTCCATTGCTAAGCCTAAGCCTTTGTCAATAGCTAAGCCTAAGCCGATCTCTATTGCTCTAAGCCTAAGCCTATGTCCATTGCTAGCAAGCCTAAGCCTAGTTCCCATTGCTAAGCCTAAGCCTATGTCCATAGCTAAGCCTAAGCCTATGTATGTGTGTTTTAGCTAAGCCTATGTCCATAGCTTAAGCCTAAGCCTATGTCCATTGCTAAGCCTAAGCCTATGCCCATTCCTAAGCCTAAGCCTCTGTTTATTGCTAAGCCTAAGCCTATGTCAGCTAAGCCTAAGCCTATGTCCATTGCTAAGCCTAAGCCTATGTCCATGGCTAAGCCTAAAGCTATGCCCATTGCTAAGCCTAAGCTTATTTGTAAGTAGCTAAGCCTAAGCCTATGTCCATTGCTAAGCCTAAGCTATGTCAATTGCTAAGCCTAAGCCTCAGTCCATTGCTAAGCCTAAGCTATGTCCATTGCTAAGCCTAAGCCTATGTCTATTGCTAAGCCTAAGCCTATGTCAATAGCTAAGCCTAAGCCTATGTCCATTGCTAAGCCTAAGCCTATGTCCATTGCTAAGCCTAAAGCTATGCCCATTGCTAAGCCTAAGCCTATTATGTCCATAGCTAAGCCTAAGCCTATGTCCATAGCTAAGCCTAAGCCTATGTCCATTGCTAAGCCTAAGCCTATGCCCATTCTTAAGCCTAAGCCTATGTCCATAGCTAAGCCTAAGCCTATGTCCATAGCTAAACCTAAGCCTATGTCTATTGCTAAGCCTAAGCCTATGCCCATTGCTAAGCCTAAGCTATGTTTTATAAATCTAACTTTTGCCAATGCATTACCTTATCGTTTTCCCCATTCGTCATTTCGCAGAGTCCTCTCTGTTCAGCTGTACGTATTTAGTTTGCAGTAGAAGTTCAGCCTCAGCCCATTGCTAAGCCTCAGCGTATGTTTGAAACTGCAATGTTTCCTTGATAGGCACGAATATTAAACTTTGCTGCTGTGTTGTCGGTTTATTTTTTACTATTTCTCTCTATGAATAATTGATTTATTGGGCTGCAGGTTATCATCGCAAGTGAACATTTTTGTCCAGAAGGATCGTGGGGAGGTGGATGGCGACCGAGATGTCTGCTTGTCCAGCTGCATCAACGACAAGGACTGTGTTCGCTACAAGGACTGCAACATCTGCGACACGAAGGAAAAGCTGTAATAAGATTAGCCCTTGACAGGGGTGTATCTACAGAGTGTCCCAAAATATACTCCGGGGGTTTCCGCGCTTATAACTCTCGAGTTAAAGTTCAGATTTCAATGGGGTTTTTTCTGTTGTGTAGCCAAGGCTTCAACTTAGACACTTGCAAAATTTCATCTGCGCAGCTTAATCGGTTATGGTTTTATTGGCCCTCAAAGTGTTTGTTCCGTTTTTCGCAGTTTCTCCTTCAGTACAATATAGCGGTTTTGAGTGGAGATAGCTTCAATTTGCATTTACGCGTCAAGACTTTGAACTTGGCGTCTACCCATCAAGTTCTCTTACAATGTGGATTGCTCGAAGTCACTTAGAACAAAATTAGCAGTGGTTGCTAGCGAACTATGCCAAAAAATATGCCGAATTTTGTTTGTTCAGGGAAAAGTCCATAGAAAAGGGGCTAGAGAGTGTAGCTGTTTTGAACCGGTTCCAATTGCAGCAAAGTATTAAATTTTGCCAGCATCTAAGTTGAAGCCTTGGCTACATAATGCAAGAAACCGCATTGAAATCTGAGCTTTGGATCGAGAGTTATTACCGCGTAAAGCCCCGGAGTATATTATGGGACACCCTGTATATCTATCTATCTACCTATGCACGGACAGTCCTTAGGAGCGCAATCCCATCACCCAGTCCAGACTCCAGAGATGTTCGATGGGTATTTCAGCTGTACGACCGGTTGTGGCCTGAGTTGTGCAAAAGACTCCGACTGTGCTGGGTCAAAATGGTGCAAGACATGCAAAGGCGTATCTGGATGCCCAGAAAGCATCTGCGCCAGGAGGTGCAAACGCAGCGAAGAATACAAGTACGTATATGTACTATGTATGTACAGCCTGTTTATTATGATATGTCACCTATAAAATTGCTTATAACTTCTGTATTAAGAGAGGAATTTCAACAAGGTTTTTTTAATTATAAACTTGAAAATATGCCTGACAGGCATGCAAAATTTCATTAACGTACATGCACTATATGAACGAAGAAACAAGCGACGCCTTTTCAGGTCCCATTTTTCGACGTGCCCGCCTCTGTTCTCCAGCACTTGTGCAGCTGTCTTCAAAACTCTGGAAAGACTCTTTTTCAAGCATGTTCATAGGGATGGCGGCACTCTTCCCTTTATGTTTTGGCATTTAAGCTCCAGAATATCCGAATAGATACTTGAATGGAGCGGAACAGCAAACCTCCTTCCATTCCATGTGGACAAAAATCGAGCGCTTTTCACGCCGCTGCCGATTTTGACCCCAATGTTTGAGGCTTCATAATTCCCTTCGTACTTAAGACCCACCAATGAAATTTTGTATGCTTGTCAGGCATATATTTTCATGTTTCTAATTTAAAAAATCTGGTTGAAATTCCTCTCTTAATACGGAAGTTATAAGCAACTTTATAGGTGACATATCATAGTAAACACCCGGTAAGTGCTGTACGTACACGTAGGGCCATCAAAATGGACTGTAATGATTCATATGTATAACCCTACCCCACCCCTTGGGGTTGTAAAAAATTAGTCGGGTCTGAAGATATTATATACGCATTTTTCGACCATATTTCAATCTTCTGAGACCACAAATTTTTGTACTCGTACATAGTCCCATGGAGTCCCCATCATGTATAACCCCCAATGGGGGGGGGGGGGGTTATACATGATGGGACTATGAACGAATCATTACAATAACGGCTCATTCACACTCATTCCGCCTGGCTTACACCGCCCGCCCGATGCCTTTGTTGTGTCCAACCCAACGACGCCGAGCGTACGCCCAGCGCATGTCTCCTATATGTGAATGGGCCATAATTGTGCAGCAAGCGTCCCTTCCCTTCCCTTGGCTTTGGTACATAAAACCTTGTAGAATTCCTTGGCTTGTTTCAGCTGCGCAGCAAAATGCTACCGAAACGAGGACTGTCATGGTGGACCATGCTACTTGTGTGGCGGAGGAACCTGTGCCATTGATAAGTGATGATGATACAACTCAGCGAGCTTCTTATATTGTGCTTCCATTGTGCTATGTTGTACTAGCTTGTACTATGTGTACCATACATTACGTACGAAAATATGGGGTACTATGGGGTGAACCCGGCTATCCTTTGGGCTTGCTTTTTCAGCAAATTATGAACCAATTAGCGTATTCGAAAGCAGGAGACTTCGAAGTTATCGATCGGTATAACAATTTGTCTCAATCGGTTCACTGGTTGCTGAGAGATATGCAGCCCTGAAATTTAGGTGGATTGTGTGAAGCATGAATAATTAAAATTAATAAATAAAAATATAAATAAAATTAATTAAAATAAAATTATTCATACTCCACACAATCGAGAATAGCTCACTGGTTTCAGTTTATGCCACTTCTTTTTCAAGCCTTTTAATGGATGCGCATCATTATGTTGACATAGCATCACATCCGTGCACTGCGTGCACCCTGACCATCCAAAAAGACCAAAAAATAAGAGCAAGTTCAGTACGAACAAATACGCACATCAACTTCGTACATAACATACTGTGGTGGCTTACTGTATCTATCACAAATGAACAAATAACAACAAGAAGAAGAATGGGCCTAGAATCCTTCGTCGTCGCCTTCCGTCATCTCCTTTGCACATTCCAACTCTTGCTGTTCCCCTTCTCTCTCTTCCTCCACCGTTTCGACTTCCGTTGATTTGGGAGGACAGCGCATCGCCTGAACATACACACAATCCAGCATATTTGCTAGACGCCATCAGACAGGACAACTGTATCCGTACCGAACCGAGCACGTTGATCTTTCTCGTGTTGAAACATAAAAGTTTCTATGCTGCCTTTTGTCTTTATCGTACTCATGCAACGCACATGGCGTTTGTGTTGTGCATTTACTGAACAAATAAATATCAAAAAAATGCTAGTCCCAAAACCCAACTCTTCCCCCATGTTGTCATACCATACGTACCTGTCCTGCATTTCGCTCGGCCTCGTCCATGACTCGCGTCAGTATCTCTTGTTTCTTCTTGATGATCGCCCGCTCTCTGGCCAACTCTTCATCAGTCATGTTCCGCCATTTGTATTTCAGTTCAAGCATTTCAAAAAAACCATGCAAACGCAAATCAGCAACCCCTCTTTTTTGGATGTACAATACTTTAGGTACATACCCTCATCATCATCATCCTCGTCTTCATCGCTCGAATCGATTTCCTGCTGCGGATCATCATCCTCGTCTTCATCGCTCGAATCGATTTCCTGCGGCGCAACATGGACCAGATCTTCTTCTTCGTCGTGTTCAGATTCCTCAGGTATATCTTTAACGAAATCCGGCATCCTACACGCTAGCCTTGCTTTCTCTTTCGGCGAATCCAATAAAACCAAAAGTGCACGGAAATCGCGTCCAATCCAACCGCCAGGGAAAAGCACAAAAAGCAAGAATGAATTTCGGTGGTCGCCGGAAGCCCGAATCCACTGTCTTTGCAGTTACGGCGACTGAGGAAAGAAGAAACTATTGCATTGCAAATAAATCAAGTTTACACAAAGCCTAAGACTAAAAGGTTAAGTGTGTTTGATAATTCTAACTTTTGCCACTTTACAGGGCCATTGGTTTTCCATACATTACGTACGATAATATTCATCATAATAGAAGTATGTAATAGCATACGATACAATAACATAGCTCAACTAGGGTATGCACTGCATTCTTGGTATTATTCATTCATACTCCACTCCACACGATACAGTATCGAGAGCACCTCATCACTCTGGTTTCAGTTTATGCCACTTCTTTTTCAAGCCTTCCTCAAACCATTCCGCTTGCTGTTTCTTTCCTCCCGAATCTTCCAAATATGCCGCCGCGTCATACTGCTCCGTTCCCTGAGGATACGCAAGAGTTACAGGACGCAGTTTGTTCCGGGCGTTCTTGTAGGAATCCAAGGTGAGCGCGTACTTAGCTACCACTGCTTTCTTCAACTCTTCCGTCCTTTCTCTTACTTTTTCGTAGCATTTTCCTACAAATTCAATGCATGGAATACACACTCAGGGATTACACGCAAAGGGTGGCTGGGTGGGTACGTACGTACAGTCAGGACCGGACGGTGAATCTGTGAGGAAAAGCCGTGCACAGAGCTACGCCCGATAAGAGCCAAAAGCGTCCCCCAACTGGGACCCCCGTCCCCCAAGTGGGGGACGCTAATGAGACACTCACCCAACGTCTTTTGAGTATTGGCATCGTTTCTTTTTCGTGGGCGCTTTCTGCGTTTCGTCTCCAACCTGGTGAAAGGCGTCCCCCAGTTGGGGCTTGGGGGACGGGGGTCCCAGTAGGGGTGACGCTTTTGGCTCTTATCGGGCGTCTCTGATGAAGGAGGATGAAGAATAATCAAAACTAAAAAGTATAAGCTCGTGTACCTTTTCTGACCATCCATCCGTCCAAATCTTCCCGATTGAAATAATCCACAAATCGCTGATCAAATTCCTCCGGTGACTCTTCTTTTACCGTCGCGAAAGATCTTTTACTCGAGGATGAAGAAGCGAGAAGATTCAATCGACTGTAAGCCTGCAACTCAGAAGTTGGCGCTCGCGAACAGCAAGAACGCATAAGTCGCGTTCCCACCGCACGAAACATGACGAAGCCGAGGAAAAGAGGACGCCTAAAACAGAGAAAAATAGTACAAACCGTAAAACGGCACATGAAATTCATGATGAATATGGTGAAAAAACGGAAAAATATTTTTCTCGGAAAAAAGTTTTCCAAATCCATCTCAGTGTTGCCAACCTTGTCAGACAAAATCAAGTGTTGCCAGATCCAACTTTTCTTTGTTGTATTTTCTGAGAATATAATCAAAGCTGGTTCAATTGTCTCAAGCGATTATCAACTTCAATAAACTTAAATAAACGTATATCATGATAATATGCAACACAAAGAAACATGCATACACCACCAGTAGCAGCGATAGGAATTAATTTGTACGCGGATACAACCATATAGCATTTCGAAGCGCCTACATGGACCTTGTACACCACCCTGCCACAGAGACCTCACAAAGTAAAGTGGTACCATTATTTTTGTGAATTCTTACATCATCACAAGCACCGACTGAATATCCAAGTACGCGCGCAGAAACAGAAGTCTACGTGTACAAACAAACCGTCCTTGTTCTTTCCAAGGAGCTATAAGTCCTTGTTCTTTCCAAGGAGCTACTTATAGCTCCTTGTTCTTTCTCATTGCTGCCGCTGTACTAGTAATTATCCGTACATACACAGTAGGTACGTATATGTACTTTCACGTGGTCTAACCCTTCTCAAATTACAGCTCAAGACTAATCAATGTACCCAATGAAAACAAACAAAGACCAAAAACGTACGGAATAGGTTTATACAATTTCCAACAAAAATAACTTATCATAACGGGTTGCGGAGTGCCAAAAGTACAACAAAACATTAGGCAAAGTTTGCATGAGATTCCCCCCGTAGCAAGCACAAGTTAGGAAATAATTTCCGGCTAAATAGCAACAACAAATGCCTACGTAAGTATTTATCTTATACCATAATGAACGCAGAAATGTGCAAATTCCTATCGAACATGCTGCAAATATTATAGTTACCGCATACGTACGTACCCATTTCTATCAGGCCACAGCGTTGCAAGCAATGAAGCAGTGTGAATACCAGACGTTATCGCCGTTCTTAATCACGAAACAAAATAAAGATATTTCAGAAAAAAACGCGTACATGGCAAGAGCAAACATATCATCACAACTTACAAAGCAACCAATGGATATCAACCCATCGCTATACCCACCTGTTATCCATAAACAAACATCGAACTCTTCTATGGCGTCATTGAGCCACTTTACCACCTCACTCATTACATCATCATACCGTACTGTACCTGTGTTGTAAGACCTACAAATATCGAATGCCTAGAAGGATGACAAGAAAAGAGCCTATGTACATTGGGCACGTACAGCAAGCTACAGTAGCATATCATTTTAAACAGTAATAATTAGAGCCTTAGCTTAAGCGCTATCTTATCTGCCTGGTTCTCCCGCTATTCCTCCAATGGCGTCGAAAACTTGACTGAAGCGAGGAAGTTGCGCTCCTGCATCCACTTCGGTTGCATTCGCATAGCTACTGCAAACAAACACGCGTACGTACGTAAAGTACATGTACCAAAGGTATGCGACAACACTCCACATTCCCCGAGGGATAGCGAACATGCTGGTTCTTTCATAGACAACTTTAAAGATGTCTATGCCAGTGTTGAAGTACGCTCGCCTCGCTGGACCGCAAATGTCCATGGCTGGATATAGTCTGGCCAATAGCAGTTTGCACCTGAACTAAAGGCGAGTTGCGTAGTTTGCATGTACTTCTGCTAAATAGGAGTACACGAAGCGTGGACAGAAATCCGCATTTGTAAATCTATTTTACGCAATGCGCCTTGAGTTCAGGTGCCAACTGCTATTGGCCAGACTATAGCAAAAAAGGCAGTGAAAATTTCAAATAAGGGCCACAGTCATTTCATTGTACATATACTCCTGTAAGTAGTGATTCTAGGGGAAGAAGCTGGCATTTCCTCATATAAACTCACATGCCAAAAGATGTCATTCATTGGCATTTTCTACCGTTTACGAGCCTTGTTCAAACCAACAGTACGCTTTTTCCAAAAAAAGCTCAGTACAGGGGTTGAAAACTTGACGAAAAGAGCAATTAGTAGTACTGAAGTCCTGTTTCACTGTCTCGCCGCGTGGGGGCCGAAGCTCACCTTTCGAGCGTAGAGGCCACTTCTGCTATTCGTGTTTACACAGGTCGAGGTAGTTAGTTACCTCATTTCTTGGCGTAGTTGACCTTCAGCTGGCTCAGTGTGCTCTTGGAGTTCTGAAGGGCGTCCTTCGCAGTGGTGGCTTGGATTTCACCGGCGTATTCCACAAAGGCGATATCGGGTCTACCCGGCACAAGACGAACCTCCTTCAAACCAGTGAACCTATACAGCAACAACATAGCAATGAGCATCAGTCAGCTTGAATAGGTGTGGTGTGGTTGAAGCAAGGAACAGCATGGACCGCCATAAACACACAGTCAGGAGAGACCAAGAAGGGTGTACTATTTATTTTTTGCTAGGTACACTACGTTGTAGAGTGCTTCTTTGGAAATGTACCTTGGACACCTTTTTTATGGTCCAGCAGCCGTTTTCCAAACACATTGCGCCTTCCGCATACGTTGCTGACCAGTTCAAAATTTAACCCCTCCTGTATGCTGAGATATGGCTGTTGGTAGGCCCAATTTGCCCCTCACGTGCCCGCCACTTTTTTCAAAAGTTCTTAACATCATTCTACTCCATTTTTTTCGCTGATTTCGGTTTGGGGCATGCCCCTTCGATATTTTGATAAATACACCACCAAAATTGACGAAAATGATCAAATTAGCCAAAATTACCCCTTTTTGGGCTATATCATGGTGTATTCATCAAAATATTGGAGGGGCATGCCCCAAATCGAAATCTGTGAAGAAAATGGAGTAGAATAATGTTAAGAACTTTTGAAAAAAGTGGCGGGCACGTGAGGGGCAAATTGGGCCTACCAGCAGCTATATCTCAGCATACAGGAGGGGTTAAATTTTAAACTGGTCAGCAACGTAATGCGGAAGTCTCAATATGCTTGGAAAACGGCTGCTGGACCATAAAAAAAGGTGTCTAAGGTACATTTCCAAAGAAGCACTCTACAACGTAGTGTACCTAGCAAAAAAATAAATAGTACATAACTGTACGACTGATAGGGTACCATGGGGGAAAGTCGGCCACGGGAAATTTCGGCCACCTAAGCTTCAAGGCATTATATCTCGGTAACCATAGACCGATTGAGACGAGTAGGATATCAATCGATTCCTTGAACTTTTCTCTTTTAAATGAGCTATTGGGTTCACCATTCGCTGAAACATCAAGCTCACGGGTTACGTTTTTCAAAAAGAGGTCAAAAATGACCAAACTTTAGACAGTGCGCAAAAACACCCTGTATGTTATAAATGTACACCCTGTATGTGGGGGGAAAGGGGGCATCGTACCCTACCCCCAGGCGAAGTTTCAACCAAATCGCCCCACTGGTACTGGAGATATAGCAAAAAACAATTTCAGTACTTAGTGGGGTAATTTCGGCCACCTAACGCCTGTACTGAAGGATGGGAAAAGTCGGCCGGCCGACTTTACCCCCCAGTACTGAAGGAAACTGCAACATTGTAACGTCAGCGAAATTCTTCCTAGTTTAAGCTGATTTTTAGCAATTAGTTAGCTGATCCAGTTTGGCAACTTGTTCTGCTTCTCTTGCCACAGGGCGCACCCCTAAGTTTGTCCTGACAGTCTCAAAAATATGCTTGAGAATCAAGTTGGTTCCTATAGGTGGCCGACTTTACCCCCCAGTACTGGATTCATAGGTGGCCGACTTTACCCCCCAGTACTGAAGGATACTACAACACTGTACTGGCAGTGAAATTGTTTCATTCACGCCCATCCACCTGTTAGTTAGAGCGAATTGACTGGCTATTTGGCTGGCCGATGCATTTGGCAGACTGTTCTGCTTCTGTTGCAACTGAACGCACCCTGATATTCGTCCTGGGAGTCTCAAAATACACTTTTTTCTTAGGTGGCCGACTTTACCCCCAGTGGCCGACTTTACCCCCCAGGATAAAAAGCGCCATAACTCTCTAAATAAGTTTAGCAATTCAGTCGCACTTGGCACCCTAAACTCAGCTTCAAAAGACCTATCTTTTGGTATATTACTTGCTTTGTTTCAGGCACGGGTTCCTGAGATCTGATTAGTTGGCCGACTTTCCCCCATGGTACCCTATTACTTACTGTACGAGAAGTTTTCTCTGTAATATGTTCGTATTACGGTTACTACTGTACGTGTATTAGGGGCGAAGAGACCAGAGCTGTCTAGAGCTGTGTACATAGTATTTCTAATATCGTTATGTGTTTTTGCTAATTCTGTGTGTATGTAGCATATATACTATGTACCTAAATCGGCATGCGTGTGAGAATACAGGTTCAAGTAGCTGCCCCCAGATAGTCTAGTGTACGTGTAGTAACAGCTTTAGTACGTATGTACGGTAGGTAGTACAGTAATAGTACCGTATTTTTGGGTGTATAGCCCCATGGGGGTATACAAAAATTGAGAGGTCCAATGGGGGGTTATACACTAGGGGGGATATACAATGGGTGGGGATATACATAGGACAAAATTTATGTTTTTGAGAGGTGTGTAGAGGCATGTTTTTGAGGTCAAAAGTATGTGTTTTAGGACATAATCGCGGTTAAAACAGGTTATTCTAGTACAAGACATGCTCAGCTAAGCCTACAGGCATAGCAGCATGCTGTAGGAGTAGCTATAGCTAGCATAGGACCAGATACATAGGTAGGTCAGGTACCTTACAGTACATGGGGGGTTATACACCAGGGGGGATATACAAAGGACAAAATTTATGTTTTGCCAATGGGGGGTTATACACTAGGGGGGATCTACAAGCTGGGGGGATATACACCCAAAAATACGGTACTTCGTGTGCGTTCGCTGTCCTGTTCTAAAGGTCAATGTTTACTCTCGCTCGGCCTGTGCGAGCTATGTGAACACACCATCAATCAACGTGCATGCTTACTGAGAGAAGAGCATATGCAGCATCTGCTCCGTAGTCTCCTCCGGTATATGCGTACAGAAGAGGATCTTGTTCGGCAGGATCTCCTTTTCCGTCGCCATACTGTCACTCTGGGGCACTGCAGCATCATTTCGTCACTCAGAAAACGAATAAAAAGTTTTGCATTGAAAATAAGGCATGGATTTTTCCCGCTTTTACTAAAGCTCGCGGTGCAAAACCAAAAAAGCAATACTTAGCGAAACTGAAATAGGAATGGGATGCGCTAAAAGTAAAATAATGTGGAGAAAGAAAGAAAGAGTCTTTGAGAATTCCTACTTCAGTTTCGCAAACTATTGCTTTTTGGTTTTGCACCGCGAGCTTTAGTAAAAGCGGGAAAAATCCATGCCTTATTTTCAATGCAAAACTTTTTATTCGTTTTCTGGGCCAAGTTGAACTCACAATACAGTATTCAGATATGGTATGCGTACTAACTCCTCTTACCCAGCGCTTGTCCCTCTTCGGCCAGCTCCTGGGCTATATCCATCTTCATCTCGGCGAGCTGTTCGCCCATTTCCTTCACTTGCTGCTGCACCAGTTTGGTAAATTCGGCCATTTTCGCCCGTAACTGCGCGTTCTCCGTCAGTAACTGAAGAGCAGTGTCTCATCACGTACAGGTATGCATCGATAAAGGCCATCATATAATAGTACAGTGGATGGGTAAAGTACGACGGCAAGGGTGGGTCAACGTCAAAAATCAACAAAAGTATAAGTTATCCCTGTAGGCCTATCAACGGCAACGCAGAGTGACTATTCCTGGCCAAAAGCATCTCCTCGCTCGTCCACCCTGCTTCATTACGTAAACGAAAGGACTTACAGTGTTGGCCGTTTCTCTGAGTTGCGTCTCTCTCTCCGTCAGTCTTTGCACCACAAAGCGCTCGCACTCCAGCTCTCGCAGAAGCACAAACTCATTCTGCACAGCACAATCACATCTGAGACATGCGTCCACCCACCCACACACACACACACACACCACCTGCCTTGCTTCTCTTACTTGGCGCGTCTCTCTCAGCTGCAGACACTTATCGGACAGTTTGTCGCGGGTTTTCTCGAACTTTCCAGCTGCCCGCTCATACTTCGAATCCATCAACGCCAATTCCTCCACTCTCTGAACAAAGTACTGTGACTGTGTGTACGTAAAGTAAAATGTACCATACCATACGGGTATACTGATCTTGTTATGTACAGCACGCGCACGTACTGTACGTTTTTCTGCAATTGTGTAACGAGCTGGTCCGAGCATGTACTGTAAAGTTTGGTGTATAACCCGATATCGAATATAACCCGAGCAAATTGGTCGACTTTGAATTTTAGTATTTTGTATAACACGATATTCACCCAGCGCCAAATGCTTCAAAAAGCTATATTACGCTGAAATAAGCAAGTATTGTATATAGGTACCTCGATATTTTGCACAACTCGATATCGAATACCCCGACCAAATTGGTCGACTTTGTTTGTATAACCCGATCGGGCAATACACCAAACTTTACAGTATTAGCGTCGTACCTTTGCCAATTCCGAGTTCGTAGCGGCCAGTTGTCCTTCAATCTCCGTGATTTTTTCTCCTTGCTTCTCGATCAGACTGTTCATGCCTCTGGAAAGGAAACACAGTTTACACGAACGAACACATACTGGCACCATATCTACTAACAAATAGGGCTGATGTCTGTCTGTCTGTCTGTGATGCTATACACTCGCTCAGTTTTGCAGCTACAGCGTCGGTCAATGGCTCATTCGAAAGGGCTGATGTCTGTCTGTCTGTCTGTGATGCTATACACTCGCTCCGTTTTGCAGCTACAGCGTCGGTCAATGGCTCATTCGAAAGCTTATGACCCCTAGGGCGGCCAGAAGGCCTTCGATTTTTGATCTGATCAGCCGATCACCAATAATCGATTGATAATCGATATTTTAGTACTAAAAGCGCGCAGATTCACTCACAATCACTCAATTTCGCAGCTACAGCATCCATCCAGGGCTCTTTCGAGAGCTTATGCCCCCGACCGCGCCAGAAAGGCCTTCGATTTTTGATCTGATCAGCCGATCACCAATAATCGATCGATAATCGATTTTTCAGTACTAAAGCGCGCAGAAACCAAACGACGCAGGTTTTCGCGAAAGCGCTTACAAATGGTCACGCCCTAAAAGTGCACAGGAGACTAAAGCGCGAGATGCGCAAAAGGGTTGCCAGATCTGCAAAAAAGTTGCCAGGTTGCTAGATGCGCAAAAGGGTTGCCAGACCTGCAAAAGGGTTGCCACATGTGCAATTTTTGCCTGATGATGTGCACAATGGTTACCAGATGCGCAAAATGGTTGCCAGATCTATGCACAAAAAAGGTTGCCAGATCTGTGCCAACTCTGCGCCGACGGGGTTGCTTTTTGATAGATGCTCAAAATGGTTGGCAGATGCATAAAAAGTTGCCAGATCTGCAAAAGGGTTCCCAGATCTGCCATAGGGTTGCCAACTTTGCGATAGGGTTGCCAGATAGGGTTGCCTTTCTGCCAACTGCCTTGCTCAAAAAGGTTGCCATATTGGTAATGAGTTGACAGATCACAATCTACAACAGGGTTGCCTGATCTGCAAAAGGGTTGCCACATTTGCAAACGGGTTGCCAGATCTGCAAAGGGATTTTACTGCGAAGCTGTAACGGGCCACTGGTACTACTAACACATGGCCACTACTGTACACACATATGAAATAGATGAAATAGTGTAAGCTGCGATGCAGGCAGATAGGCCACACTACACTGGCCCGCTACAGACGTGTTCTCAGTTTGCTCCGAGCGAGTTCGCTCCGAGATCATTCGGAGCCTAATTGTACTGTTCACACGTAACCATTTTCCCTCCGTACAAACTCGGCGCGCTTCTTTCGGTCGTTCACAAGGGGAGAAAGCAACGCCGAGCAGCTTTTATCACTTTGCCGAACTTTGCTGAGCCGAGCATCCTTGTCGTATGCTGCGCAATTTTTTGCCTTTTCTAACAAGCTCCGACTTTTGCTCCGAGAAGCCTCCGAGTTGGGAGCGTAATTCGGTTGAGTTTGAAACTCGGCAGTTCAAACGGACGTTTCGGAAAACGGAGCGAGTTCGGGGCGAACTCGGTGATTTTGCATGTTGAAGCATAGACAGGGCTCCGAATTCGGAGCGAATTCGGTGTTCACGTCTGTAGCGCCCCACTGTATACTCATTGAAGCTTATAGTTCATACGCAACGCACTCGTAGTTCTCCTGCGCCAGATAGATGCCGTTCTTTTTTCTCGCATCACACAGGTCAAGACTCAGGCGCTCAATCTCATCTGTGTACTCCTACAACACAGAAGTGAGAAAATGCCTCAAAGCTCCCAAGTCAGGCACACAACATACTAGTATGGAGCGTGAACTGTGTGCCTGTACAGTACCTTGATCACTCCTTTACGAGTCAGTTTCTGGTTCACCTCCGGATGATTCTTGATGTTTTT
The DNA here is from genome assembly GCA_030247985.1 of Epsilonema sp. ZAB3_2. Lineage (NCBI taxonomy): Eukaryota > Metazoa > Nematoda > Chromadorea > Desmodorida > Epsilonematidae > Epsilonema > Epsilonema sp. ZAB3_2. The sequence continues at coordinate 26,198 of JASAMW010002685.1, forward strand.
CGCACTTGTCGCGTAGTTCAGAGTAGACAGCGTTTCCTACAGGAAAACAGGAGTAGCAGATTATCGACAACCACAAAAGGTATTATGTATAGGCATAAATATCTACAGTTATGATGCGCGGGGAAAATCGGGCCATCCCCTCCTTTCTCCGCTTGGGAAGTATGGAAAAAAGTAAGGGTGGTGTGTTATCATACTGATCCTTCATTTATCTGAACCTGACGTGCCTATTCACTTCACTTGTCGCCTGTCTTTGCTAAGCGAAAATAAGCAGGGGTGACCGGAATTACCCCGCAGTATCCTACCTCGTAGTTGGTGGAGCAAGGCGATACAGTGGCGATCAAAGTCGTGATGGTCTTTCCACCCAGAGAATCTTGCAGAAGACGCGTCAGTTTAGACTCCCTAGTCAACATCCACATACGTCAGACAAAGTTCATGCGCCCAACAGACGCGGGATGCGTTTAGTTGTACCTGTACGGTATGTGAGGCTGCTTCTCCACCAGCGCAGTGATAACGCGACTCAGAGTGAACAGGCTCTGATTGATGTTCCCTATAAAAAGCAGTCCACTCCACCTTCCACTACAATGGGGGTACACTGGGGAGTACGTATGTACAAAGAAACTTGAGGAGCATTTGCGACACCCCGCTTTCATATTCCATCCCCAGAAATAGTGGTCAGAGGCGCAAAACTATCATACCGGCCTCTCTGGCTCTCTTTTCGATGGCTCCGGATCTGCCGATGTTCTCTGAGCCGGCCAAATCCACCAGGTTCAGTTTACCCGTCTTCATGAATTCCTGCTGACCGTCCAACGAAAGCTCCCGAATCGTCACCGTTACAGTGAACACCGAATGAGAACGGCTGGAACATACACAGACAACTGAAAGTTCTCCATTTCCCTCCGATGTGGAAGAGTCATGCATGATGGCCCGTTCACAACGGACGCTGAACGCCGGCGTTGACGCTGCGTCACCGCCGGCGTCAACGCGAACGCCGACGCAGATATCGACGTTCAACGCCAACGCAGATGTTGACGTTCCCCGCCAACGCAGATATCGACGTTCAACGCAGATATTAGCGATCGCAGATAAAATTTATTAGCGAACATCGACGTAAACATGATCGAAATACGTACGTAGGTACGAAACAGCATCATCATCTATATGCCGGCGTTTTTATTGAAGCTTTGCTACATTTGCATAGCTAGATTTACATTTACAAAGATTTACATAGCTTTCCATAATCTGCGCTGAACGTCGATATCTGCGTTTGACGTTTAACGCCGATATCTGCGTTGGCGTTGAACGTCGATATCTGCGTTAGCGTTGACGCCGGCGGCAACGCAGCGTCAAAGTCGGCGTTCAGCGTCCGTTGTGAACGGGCCATGAGACATACATACCTGGACGTAGCATTGAGGAGGGTGGCGGCCGTCTGTCTCTTCTGTGCGCCCAGTTTCAGTATCTCATAGACCTCCTGCTTCCTGCGAACTACGCGCTCCTCCTGCCCGTGTATCACCACAGAGCCCTACACAACCAACACGATTCGCGTGCCGTGCATCACTGCTAACTACACTGCCATTGCCTGCCCTCTACATACTCTGCTGCACATACCTTCTTCACGTTGTCTTCGTACATTGTCAATTTTTTCATGTCAGTGTCAGAGCCGAGAAGGTCGTACAAATTCTCGTTGTACAACTCCACGAAAGAGACGCGCACTGACCACTCTGCACCCTGAACACGGACACACATACACATAGCAATAGCACCCCTCTTCAGCAACGATCCGGTGCACAGCGACACATAACAATAGGTGGTAGTCTTACGATAATAATGTAGAGCATTCTGGAGAAAAGCGAGCACTCCCGCGCCCATTCTGCGCATCGCGTGGAACTATGCATTCTGCGCAAAACGGGCACTGGGCGATGTCCCTTCTCTCCAGCAAATTGACTATTTGTACCGTCTGCTGAGCTTTCAATGCCTCCAGTCTATCGAACAGGTGCTGCACAGCTCGAGGAATAATACCGCTCAATGGATCCTACAAGCAAACAAGCTACGTAGTAACGTACTATGCGATCATATTCTCAGAACACTGGCGACGATCTATGGCAGGCAGAATAGCCCACTGACTTGACCGTATCTCACCAAACTCGACTAATATAGATGGTCGCGTAATTGCGAAGTTTACCGTTTCCCATGTGTATCGGCAATCGTCCGTCATCTTGCCTTCCATAGTGAACGTCTTTCCCGTTCCTGTTTGACCATAACTATACAACACACATTCAAATAAAGTATTGATCTGTTCTCTTTGACCTCACAGCATCTTCACGGCGATTGCAAGCACCAAAAAGCAGACAGACTTACGCTAAGATGGTGCAGTTGTAACCATTCATCACTTCTTCCAACTGAGGCTGTACAATATCCTTGTATATTTCGATCTGAGACGACTCCGGCCCGTACACCTTCAATCATACAAAAAAAACGGTTGTACAGAGTGTCTCATAATAAACCGTCCACCTTTCAGCGCCAGTATCTCCACAATGGACGGAGAAATTATTTTACGCTCTTTTTTATTGGAAAGCCAAGGCTTCAAAGACGCAGCATGCAAAATTTCAACTACTTGCTCAAAGCACATCATTGATAAAACATATGTAACGAATAAATCAGGCCGAGGAATAAAGCGACAAACCATGAGGCATAACGATACTGCATTCGGCATATCGCGACGCTCCGGCATAAAGAGATTGTTTGCGGCATAACGTGACAAACCTTGCGGCATATCGCGACAACGTCCGGCATAACGAGACTCCGGCATATCGCGACAACGTCCGGCATATCGCGACATCGCCCGGCATAACGCTACACCCGGCATAATGGCACACAATCAGTGCGTTTATTACCTTGTCGAATCGAGGAAAGGTCTTGTTAGTGTGAGTGTAGGTGGCTTTTTCTTTCACTTCCACAGTTCCAGCGGTGGAGTTGGCGATAACCACAGCCCTCCCTTCCTTTTTCTCCTTGGCCGACATCGGTCTGCAGCATAAGCATAACATACACATACAGCACACACACTTACATAAAGAACCAACAATCTACTTTCTTCATGATCCACTCTTTTTCTTCATAATCCACTTTCATGATGCATATTTACATACCTGACTCGTACGGCCACTTGAATGTTCTTGTTCTTCGCCTTTGTTCTGCCAATGTTCTGCGCTTTTTTCGTCGTCATGGCTGAGGCGGAGACAACGACCAGTTGTTCTAGAACTGACTTGGATCCCTTTCTTCTCAAATCTCCCCTTCCGCTGCGACTATCTATATTCTCTTCGCTCGCACTCTTTCGTTCGCAAATCTTCCCGATCCGTTCGTTTCACGCGATAAAGAGCTACCAAAAACACCCAATACTTATTGCTTGTATAGAGTGTATAATATCATAGTGTATATGTATGCAGAGGAGAACCATAGCGAGGAAGGCAAGATGACGGACGATTGCCGAACACATGGGAAACGGTAAACTTCGCAATTACGCGACCATCTATATTAGTCGAGCTTCGGTAGATCGGTCAAGTCAGTGGGCTATTCTGCCTGCCATTGTCGTCGCCGTGTTCTGAGAATATAATCGCATAGTACGTTACTACATACCTTGTTTGCTTGTAGGATCCATTGGCGGTTTATTCCTCGAGCTGTGCAGCACCTAGTTCGTTCAACTGGAGGCATTGAAAGCTCCAGACGGTACAAAGTCAATTTGCTGGAGAGAAGGGACATCGCCCGTGCCCGTTTTGCGCAGAATGCATAGTTCCACGCGATGCGCAGAATGGGGCGCCGGGAGTCTCGCTTTCTCTCCAGAATGCTCTACTATTCTCGTACACTACCACCTATTGTTATGTGTCACTGTGCCCCGGATCGTTGCCTGAAGAGGGGTGCTATTGCTATGTGTATGTGTGCTCCGTATTCAGGGTGCAGAGTGGTCAGTGCGCGTCTCTTTCGTGGAGTTGTACAACGAGAATTTGTACGACCTTCTCGGCTCTACACTGACATGAAAAAATTGACAATGTACGAAGACAACGTGAAGAAGGTATGTGCAGCAGAGTATGTAGAGGGCAGGCAATGGCAGTGTAGTTAGCAGGATGCACGGCACGCGAATCGTGTTGGTTGTGTAGGGCTCTGTGGTGATACACGGGCAGGAGGAGCGCGTAGTTCGCAGGAAGCAGGAGGTCTATGAGATACTGAAACTGGGCGCACAGAAGAGACAGACGGCCGCCACCCTCCTCAATGCTACGTCCAGGTATGTATGTCTCATGGCCCGTTCACAACGGACGCTGAACGCCGACTTTGACGCTGCGTTGCCGCCGGCGTCAACGCTAACGCAGATATCGACGTTCAACGCCAACGCAGATATCGGCGTTAAACGTCAAACGCAGATATCGACGTTCAGCGCAGATTATGGAAAGCTATGTAAATCTTTGTAAATGTAAATCTAGCTATGCAAATGTAGCAAAGCTTCAATAAAAACGCCGGCATATAGATGATGATGCTGTTTCGTACCTACGTACGTATTTCGATCATGTTTACGTCGATGTTCGCTAATAAATTTTATCTGCGATCGCTAATATCTGCGTTGAACGTCGATATCTGCGTTGGCGGGGAACGTCAACATCTGCGTTGGCGTTGAACGTCGATATCTGCGTCGGCGTTCGCGTTGACGCCGGCGGTGACGCAGCGTCAACGCCGGCGTTCAGCGTCCGTTGTGAACGGGCCATCATGCATGACTCTTCCACATCGGAGGGAAATGGAGAACTTTCAGTTGTCTGTGTATGTTCCAGCCGTTCTCATTCGGTGTTCACTGTAACGGTGACGATTCGGGAGCTTTCGTTGGACGGTCAGCAGGAATTCATGAAGACGGGTAAACTGAACCTGGTGGATTTGGCCGGCTCAGAGAACATCGGCAGATCCGGAGCCATCGAAAAGAGAGCCAGAGAGGCCGGTATGATAGTTTTGCGCCTCTGACCACTATTTCTGGGGATGGAATATGAAAGCGGGGTGTCGCAAATGCTCCTCAAGTTTCTTTGTACATACGTACTCCCCAGTGTACCCCCATTGTAGTGGAAGGTGGAGTGGACTGCTTTTTATAGGGAACATCAATCAGAGCCTGTTCACTCTGAGTCGCGTTATCACTGCGCTGGTGGAGAAGCAGCCTCACATACCGTACAGGTACAACTAAACGCATCCCGCGTCTGTTGGGCGCATGAACTTTGTCTGACGTATGTGGATGTTGACTAGGGAGTCTAAACTGACGCGTCTTCTGCAAGATTCTCTGGGTGGAAAGACCATCACGACTTTGATCGCCACTGTATCGCCTTGCTCCACCAACTACGAGGTAGGATACTGCGGGGTAATTCCGGTCACCCCTGCTTATTTTCGCTTAGCAAAGACAGGCGACAAGTGAAGTGAATAGGCACGTCAGGTTCAGATAAATGAAGGATCAGTATGATAACACACCACCCTTACTTTTTTCCATACTTCCCAAGCGGAGAAAGGAGGGGATGGCCCGATTTTCCCCGCGCATCATAACTGTAGATATTTATGCCTATACATAATACCTTTTGTGGTTGTCGATAATCTGCTACTCCTGTTTTCCTGTAGGAAACGCTGTCTACTCTGAACTACGCGACAAGTGCGAAAAACATCAAGAATCATCCGGAGGTGAACCAGAAACTGACTCGTAAAGGAGTGATCAAGGTACTGTACAGGCACACAGTTCACGCTCCATACTAGTATGTTGTGTGCCTGACTTGGGAGCTTTGAGGCATTTTCTCACTTCTGTGTTGTAGGAGTACACAGATGAGATTGAGCGCCTGAGTCTTGACCTGTGTGATGCGAGAAAAAGAACGGCATCTATCTGGCGCAGGAGAACTACGAGTGCGTTGCGTATGAACTATAAGCTTCAATGAGTATACAGTGGGGCGCTACAGACGTGAACACCGAATTCGCTCCGAATTCGGAGCCCTGTCTATGCTTCAACATGCAAAATCACCGAGTTCGCCCCGAACTCGCTCCGTTTTCCGAAACGTCCGTTTGAACTGCCGAGTTTCAAACTCAACCGAATTACGCTCCCAACTCGGAGGCTTCTCGGAGCAAAAGTCGGAGCTTGTTAGAAAAGGCAAAAAATTGCGCAGCATACGACAAGGATGCTCGGCTCAGCAAAGTTCGGCAAAGTGATAAAAGCTGCTCGGCGTTGCTTTCTCCCCTTGTGAACGACCGAAAGAAGCGCGCCGAGTTTGTACGGAGGGAAAATGGTTACGTGTGAACAGTACAATTAGGCTCCGAATGATCTCGGAGCGAACTCGCTCGGAGCAAACTGAGAACACGTCTGTAGCGGGCCAGTGTAGTGTGGCCTATCTGCCTGCATCGCAGCTTACACTATTTCATCTATTTCATATGTGTGTACAGTAGTGGCCATGTGTTAGTAGTACCAGTGGCCCGTTACAGCTTCGCAGTAAAATCCCTTTGCAGATCTGGCAACCCGTTTGCAAATGTGGCAACCCTTTTGCAGATCAGGCAACCCTGTTGTAGATTGTGATCTGTCAACTCATTACCAATATGGCAACCTTTTTGAGCAAGGCAGTTGGCAGAAAGGCAACCCTATCTGGCAACCCTATCGCAAAGTTGGCAACCCTATGGCAGATCTGGGAACCCTTTTGCAGATCTGGCAACTTTTTATGCATCTGCCAACCATTTTGAGCATCTATCAAAAAGCAACCCCGTCGGCGCAGAGTTGGCACAGATCTGGCAACCTTTTTTGTGCATAGATCTGGCAACCATTTTGCGCATCTGGTAACCATTGTGCACATCATCAGGCAAAAATTGCACATGTGGCAACCCTTTTGCAGGTCTGGCAACCCTTTTGCGCATCTAGCAACCTGGCAACTTTTTTGCAGATCTGGCAACCCTTTTGCGCATCTCGCGCTTTAGTCTCCTGTGCACTTTTAGGGCGTGACCATTTGTAAGCGCTTTCGCGAAAACCTGCGTCGTTTGGTTTCTGCGCGCTTTAGTACTGAAAAATCGATTATCGATCGATTATTGGTGATCGGCTGATCAGATCAAAAATCGAAGGCCTTTCTGGCGCGGTCGGGGGCATAAGCTCTCGAAAGAGCCCTGGATGGATGCTGTAGCTGCGAAATTGAGTGATTGTGAGTGAATCTGCGCGCTTTTAGTACTAAAATATCGATTATCAATCGATTATTGGTGATCGGCTGATCAGATCAAAAATCGAAGGCCTTCTGGCCGCCCTAGGGGTCATAAGCTTTCGAATGAGCCATTGACCGACGCTGTAGCTGCAAAACGGAGCGAGTGTATAGCATCACAGACAGACAGACAGACATCAGCCCTTTCGAATGAGCCATTGACCGACGCTGTAGCTGCAAAACTGAGCGAGTGTATAGCATCACAGACAGACAGACAGACATCAGCCCTATTTGTTAGTAGATATGGTGCCAGTATGTGTTCGTTCGTGTAAACTGTGTTTCCTTTCCAGAGGCATGAACAGTCTGATCGAGAAGCAAGGAGAAAAAATCACGGAGATTGAAGGACAACTGGCCGCTACGAACTCGGAATTGGCAAAGGTACGACGCTAATACTGTAAAGTTTGGTGTATTGCCCGATCGGGTTATACAAACAAAGTCGACCAATTTGGTCGGGGTATTCGATATCGAGTTGTGCAAAATATCGAGGTACCTATATACAATACTTGCTTATTTCAGCGTAATATAGCTTTTTGAAGCATTTGGCGCTGGGTGAATATCGTGTTATACAAAATACTAAAATTCAAAGTCGACCAATTTGCTCGGGTTATATTCGATTTTTTGTTTCGTTGTTGGGGGAGATGCTAGTGGCTCTCGCTAGGAGAGGATCGGGTTATACACCAAACTTTACAGTACATGCTCGGACCAGCTCGTTACACAATTGCAGAAAAACGTACAGTACGTGCGCGTGCTGTACATAACAAGATCAGTATACCCGTATGGTATGGTACATTTTACTTTACGTACACACAGTCACAGTACTTTGTTCAGAGAGTGGAGGAATTGGCGTTGATGGATTCGAAGTATGAGCGGGCAGCTGGAAAGTTCGAGAAAACCCGCGACAAACTGTCCGATAAGTGTCTGCAGCTGAGAGAGACGCGCCAAGTAAGAGAAGCAAGGCAGGTGGTGTGTGTGTGTGTGTGTGGGTGGGTGGACGCATGTCTCAGATGTGATTGTGCTGTGCAGAATGAGTTTGTGCTTCTGCGAGAGCTGGAGTGCGAGCGCTTTGTGGTGCAAAGACTGACGGAGAGAGAGACGCAACTCAGAGAAACGGCCAACACTGTAAGTCCTTTCGTTTACGTAATGAAGCAGGGTGGACGAGCGAGGAGATGCTTTTGGCCAGGAATAGTCACTCTGCGTTGCCGTTGATAGGCCTACAGGGATAACTTATACTTTTGTTGATTTTTGACGTTGACCCACCCTTGCCGTCGTACTTTACCCATCCACTGTACTATTATATGATGGCCTTTATCGATGCATACCTGTACGTGATGAGACACTGCTCTTCAGTTACTGACGGAGAACGCGCAGTTACGGGCGAAAATGGCCGAATTTACCAAACTGGTGCAGCAGCAAGTGAAGGAAATGGGCGAACAGCTCGCCGAGATGAAGATGGATATAGCCCAGGAGCTGGCCGAAGAGGGACAAGCGCTGGGTAAGAGGAGTTAGTACGCATACCATATCTGAATACTGTATTGTGAGTTCAACTTGGCCCAGAAAACGAATAAAAAGTTTTGCATTGAAAATAAGGCATGGATTTTTCCCGCTTTTACTAAAGCTCGCGGTGCAAAACCAAAAAGCAATAGTTTGCGAAACTGAAGTAGGAATTCTCAAAGACTCTTTCTTTCTTTCTCCACATTATTTTACTTTTAGCGCATCCCATTCCTATTTCAGTTTCGCTAAGTATTGCTTTTTTGGTTTTGCACGCGAGCTTTAGTAAAAGCGGGAAAAATCCATGCCTTATTTTCAATGCAAAACTTTTTATTCGTTTTCTGAGTGACGAAATGATGCTGCAGTGCCCCAGAGTGACAGTATGGCGACGGAAAAGGAGATCCTGCCGAACAAGATCCTCTTCTGTACGCATATACCGGAGGAGACTACGGAGCAGATGCTGCATATGCTCTTCTCTCAGTAAGCATGCACGTTGATTGATGGTGTGTTCACATAGCTCGCACAGGCCGAGCGAGAGTAAACATTGACCTTTAGAACAGGACAGCGAACGCACACGAAGTACCGTATTTTTGGGTGTATATCCCCCCCCTATTGTATATCCCCCCCTAGTGTATAACCCCCCATTGGCAAAACATAAATTTTGTCCTTTGTATATCCCCCCCTGGTGTATAACCCCCCATGTACTGTAAGGTACCTGACCTACCTATGTATCTGGTCCTATGCTAGCTATAGCTACTCCTACAGCATGCTGCTATGCCTGTAGGCTTAGCTGAGCATGTCTTGTACTAGAATAACCTGTTTTAACCGCGATTATGTCCTAAAACACATACTTTTGACCTCAAAAACATGCCTCTACACACCTCTCAAAAACATAAATTTTGTCCTATGTATATCCCCACCCATTGTATATCCCCCCTAGTGTATAACCCCCCATTGGACCTCTCAATTTTTGTATACCCCCATGGGGCTATACACCCAAAAATACGGTACTATTACTGTACTACCTACCGTACATACGTACTAAAGCTGTTACTACACGTACACTAGACTATCTGGGGGCAGCTACTTGAACCTGTATTCTCACACGCATGCCGATTTAGGTACATAGTATATATGCTACATACACACAGAATTAGCAAAAACACATAACGATATTAGAAATACTATGTACACAGCTCTAGACAGCTCTGGTCTCTTCGCCCCGTAATACACGTACAGTAGTAACCGTAATACGAACATATTACAGAGAAAACTTCTCGTACAGTAAGTAATAGGGTACCATGGGGGAAAGTCGGCCAACTAATCAGATCTCAGGAACCCGTGCCTGAAACAAAGCAAGTAATATACCAAAAGATAGGTCTTTTGAAGCTGAGTTTAGGGTGCCAAGTGCGACTGAATTGCTAAACTTATTTAGAGAGTTATGGCGCTTTTTATCCTGGGGGGTAAAGTCGGCCACTGGGGGTAAAGTCGGCCACCTAAGAAAAAAGTGTATTTTGAGACTCCCAGGACGAATATCAGGGTGCGTTCAGTTGCAACAGAAGCAGAACAGTCTGCCAAATGCATCGGCCAGCCAAATAGCCAGTCAATTCGCTCTAACTAACAGGTGGATGGGCGTGAATGAAACAATTTCACTGCCAGTACAGTGTTGTAGTATCCTTCAGTACTGGGGGTAAAGTCGGCCACCTATGAATCCAGTACTGGGGGGTAAAGTCTGCCACCTATAGGAACCAACTTGATTCTCAAGCATATTTTTGAGACTGTCAGGACAAACTTAGGGGTGCGCCCTGTGGCAAGAGAAGCAGAACAAGTTGCCAAACTGGATCAGCTAACTAATTGCTAAAAATCAGCTTAAACTAGGAAGAATTTCGCTGACGTTACAATGTTGCAGTTTCCTTCAGTACTGGGGGGTAAAGTCGGCCGGCCGACTTTTCCCATCCTTCAGTACAGGCGTTAGGTGGCCGAAATTACCCCACTAAGTACTGAAATTGTTTTTTGCTATATCTCCAGTACCAGTGGGGCGATTTGGTTGAAACTTCGCCTGGGGGTAGGGTACGATGCCCCCTTTCCCCCCACATACAGGGTGTACATTTATAACATACAGGGTGTTTTTGCGCACTGTCTAAAGTTTGGTCATTTTTGACCTCTTTTTGAAAAACGTAACCCGTGAGCTTGATGTTTCAGCGAATGGTGAACCCAATAGCTCATTTAAAAGAGAAAAGTTCAAGGAATCGATTGATATCCTACTCGTCTCAATCGGTCTATGGTTACCGAGATATAATGCCTTGAAGCTTAGGTGGCCGAAATTTCCCGTGGCCGACTTTCCCCCATGGTACCCTATCAGTCGTACAGTTATGTACTATTTATTTTTTTGCTAGGTACACTACGTTGTAGAGTGCTTCTTTGGAAATGTACCTTGGACACCTTTTTTATGGTCCAGCAGCCGTTTTCCAAACATATTGAGACTTCCGCATTACGTTGCTGACCAGTTTAAAATTTAACCCCTTTTGTATGCTGAGGTATAGCTGCTGGTAGGCCCAATTTGCCCCTCACGTGCCCGCCGCTTTTTTCAAAAGTTCTTACCATCATTCTACTCCATTTTCTTCACAGATTTCGATTTGGGGCATGCCCCTCCGATATTTTTATGAATACACCATGATATAGCCCAAAAAGGGGTAATTTTGGCTAATTTGATCATTTTCGTCAATTTTGGTGGTGTATTTATCAAAATATCGAAGGGGCATGCCCCAAACCGAAATCAGCGAAAAAAATGGAGTAGAATGATGTTAAGAACTTTTGAAAAAAGTGGCGGGCACGTGAGGGGCAAATTGGGCCTACCAACAGCCATATCTCAGCATACAGGAGGGGTTAAATTTTGAACTGGTCAGCAACGTATGCGGAAGGCGCAATGTGTTTGGAAAACGGCTGCTGGACCATAAAAAAGGTGTCCAAGGTACATTTCCAAAGAAGCACTCTACAACGTAGTGTACCTAGCAAAAAATAAATAGTACACCCTTCTTGGTCTCTCCTGACTGTGTGTTTATGGCGGTCCATGCTGTTCCTTGCTTCAACCACACCACACCTATTCAAGCTGACTGATGCTCATTGCTATGTTGTTGCTGTATAGGTTCACTGGTTTGAAGGAGGTTCGTCTTGTGCCGGGTAGACCCGATATCGCCTTTGTGGAATACGCCGGTGAAATCCAAGCCACCACTGCGAAGGACGCCCTTCAGAACTCCAAGAGCACACTGAGCCAGCTGAAGGTCAACTACGCCAAGAAATGAGGTAACTAACTACCTCGACCTGTGTAAACACGAATAGCAGAAGTGGCCTCTACGCTCGAAAGGTGAGCTTCGGCCCCCACGCGGCGAGACAGTGAAACAGGACTTCAGTACTACTAATTGCTCTTTTCGTCAAGTTTTCAACCCCTGTACTGAGCTTTTTTTGGAAAAAGCGTACTGTTGGTTTGAACAAGGCTCGTAAACGGTAGAAAATGCCAATGAATGACATCTTTTGGCATGTGAGTTTATATGAGGAAATGCCAGCTTCTTCCCCTAGAATCACTACTTACAGGAGTATATGTACAATGAAATGACTGTGGCCCTTATTTGAAATTTTCACTGCCTTTTTTGCTATAGTCTGGCCAATAGCAGTTGGCACCTGAACTCAAGGCGCATTGCGTAAAATAGATTTACAAATGCGGATTTCTGTCCACGCTTCGTGTACTCCTATTTAGCAGAAGTACATGCAAACTACGCAACTCGCCTTGAGTTCAGGTGCCAACTGCTATTGGCCAGACTATATCCAGCCATGGACATTTGCGGTCCAGCGAGGCGAGCGTACTTCAACACTGGCATAGACATCTTTAAAGTTGTCTATGAAAGAACCAGCATGTTCGCTATCCCTCGGGGAATGTGGAGTGTTGTCGCATACCTTTGGTACATGTACTTTACGTACGTACGCGTGTTTGTTTGCAGTAGCTATGCGAATGCAACCGAAGTGGATGCAGGAGCGCAACTTCCTCGCTTCAGTCAAGTTTTCGACGCCATTGGAGGAATAGCGGGAGAACCAGGCAGATAAGATAGCGCTTAAGCTAAGGCTCTAATTATTACTGTTTAAAATGATATGCTACTGTCGCTTGCTGTACGTGCCCCATGTACCTAGGCTCTTTTCTGGTCATCCTTCTAGGCATTCGATATTTGTAGGGCTTACAACACAGGTACAGTGTGTACGTATATGATGCAATGAGTGAGGTAGTAAAGTGGCTCAATGACGCCATAGAAGAGTTCTATAGGTTTGAATCTGGATTGATAACAGGTGGGTATCATATAGGGATGGATTGATATCCATTGCTTGCTTTGTAATGATATGTTTACTCTTGCCATGTGCGCGTTTTTTCTGAAATATCTTTTTTGTTTCGCGTGATACGAACGGCGATAACGTCTGGTATTCATTCACACAGCTTCATTGCTTGCAAAGCTGTGGCTTGATAGATAATGGGTACGTACGTATTCGTTAACTATTTGCAGCGTGTTCGATAGGAATTTGCACATTTCTGCGTTCATTATGGTATAAGATAAA
>JASAMW010002686.1:0-19269 GCA_030247985.1 Epsilonema sp. ZAB3_2
CAGGTAGATATGACACTCCGCAAAACGCAAATACATCCTCCCTCCCTAATCGCATCCAAACCTAACAACGTCCCTCCCCCTCGGTGGCACTCAGGCAATCGTCCGTTTGTTTATATCACTGTGCGTGTAGTGTTTAGGCGTGCGGGTATACTGTACGTACTTATGTACATAAGCGCAAGGTGTTGTTTGTTATGGTGTCGGATGAAAAGTGTTAGGTCCTAGTTGAGTATTCATAACACGTCTTAGACCTATATTTACAACAGCAGTAGTACTTTAGGCAGATGGGGCACTTGAGCCTTTTTTCGCCCCCTGCGCGACATGCGATGAAAGGCGCATCATCACATTGAAACGGCAACCGTCGTCCATCGTATATGCACGTACAGTACATACACACACCACACACGTACATACACAGATACAACACAGCAGCCGCCGCCATACAACACTCAATTTTCACTCCACAGCAGTTGAGCGCATCAGACTCTCTTTTCTATCTCTCATCTCTCCAATCCACACTTTTGCCTTGGTTTGTTCGGAAGCAACACAGAGAAAACTGGCTACAAACCCGTTCCACCCAACCCCCAAACACAATGCCAACATATGCTGCACAGTGTACACAGCGCGAGGCGGTCCACGTTGAACACAGAGAAAAGAAGAGAGCGTGTTGTGTGTTGTGTTGTTTGTTGTCTATAGCCTTCTCCTCCTCTTCCTATATTCCATCGTTTCCAATGCCGCAAAATGACAGAAGATTCTATCGTAGCTCCTCATCATCAAAATTTCGCCAATACATTCTCGTCTGTATGTATACGTACAGTTACATACTTTGTACTTAGTACATCGCACCTCTATCTTTTCCTTCAGGGCTGAACAACATTGCTCAGTCATCATACGCAAAGCACATAACACAACAACCAGTCAAGTCGGCAAAAGCCAAGCCAGGCATCAGCTGGTCGACTCGGCAATGTGAGAAATGCCGCTGTATGTTGTGTGCTGAGTGCGTAAAAGCGAACGCTGACTTGCATTCCACCCCCTCTTACCACCTTCATTCACTACGCAAACGCATAAAGCTGATAAGTATGTGTGTGTACGCCGGGTAAGCTTTATCCCAGGCCAGTGGTCGACGGCTTTTCTGAAGAGCAAAACAACCTTGATGACCTCAACCTCCGTTCACCCCTCCCCCCCTCCTTTGCCTCTCACAAAAGCTATCCAATCCAATCCACCTATTATTCATTGATTTGACGGCTAATATCGCGCATAAGCCGCTTACAAACAAACCATCCATTCAGTTCACATACGTATGCACTCAGAGAGAGCACAGTCTAACAAATTACGAACGTTCCCCACATATTCAATAAAGGTCCCCCTGTTCACTCCTTCCTTGTTTGTGGTTGGTAGCTCGGAATAAACATGATGCCCATCTATACAACACACACATGCCCCATGCATCAGCACAACACAACAAACAACAGCCTTGAGCGCTTGCATTGCATGCATCAAGTCGATTTACCCTCAATAATTGATTCTCTTTTTCCTCGGCCCCCTCCTTTTTCTCCTAAATCTCCGCGCCTATATCTCAAACGTGTATCTGCGTCTCCTCTGTTGTGTGCATGCATATACATACACATACACACACATAAGTAGACACACAGACGACCATCATTCACTTGCACACAAATATAAGCAGCAAGCAGCCCTTCCCCTTCCAACGGCTCATGTGGTGGCGACTACTGACAGAAAATTATTATGTGAGTCGGAATGGACAGACGAGGCTGGAATTTTATTGGGCCACTAACACATTTCCCCGAGCCGAGCTGCTGCTGAGTGACGCCTTCTTTTGAGGAGGCTGCGTCTTATCTCAGAATCCATAGCAAGTACTAGCGCCTGATGTACTGCTGATGAACAAGACAGACAAACGGACAGACAGACGCACATGGACGTACGTAACGTACACAGTGCAAGAGATGAAATAACATCAAGATAGAACGATGGACAAGCATCATTGGCTAAGGAAAGGAAGCGCATATCTGGGTCTGCTCAAAATAAGCGGCATCGGAAGTCGCCGCCTGAAGATATAGGGTACCATGGGGTAATCCCGGACACGGGGGGTAAATCCAGACACCTAGCATATCTCAGCAACCATACGACCGATTGATTGCTATGAGACAAGTATTCTACCAATCGATTCCTTGAAACTCTCCTCCTTCGAATGAGCTACCATGTTCATCATTTGCTGAAGCGGCAAGTTCAGAAAAGCTTAGGCGTCCGAATTTACCCCGTGTCCCGGGTTTACCCTTCAGTACCCTACACAGTTGTTGAAGCTCATCAAAATTCAATCTCCGCTCAGTATGCTAAGCCAACAGAGCCAAAAGGACGGACCTTTTTGAATGAGTAAATGGTCAAACATGGGCTCACAGCGAAAAACTTGCGTTGCTCTGCTGTTTTAAAATGATTACGTAACTTCTGATGTTGCCAACAAAAAGAATAACCTTGTGTGTGCTGTACGCAGCATGACACAACCATTCACGCACAAATGACAGGCCATAACGACAGACTTTGAAAAGGCCAGCTATTGTGTCTCTATTGCTCTGCTAATCAAATGGGCTGCACAGTGCGCGTAATGTGTACGTACGTACACTAAGCTTCAGCCTGTTTCAATAGGAAAAGTAAGATTTAGAGTTCCCTCAATGCAGCGCAACATAAATTTGATTGGTGTACACTGTACACCCCCATAAGCTAACAGAGTGAATGAAAGAAATATCAACATAAGCAAACGCTACCGTCACTTTTTCAAGCTTCAATGTAGCTTGAAATGTGGGTAGTGTGTAGAAATAAACCCCTTTGCACAGGTAGGCTATAGGCTACCTTGTGTTTCCACTCAAATGCATTTTTATGTGCTTACCCATTGGCTGCAATCCTTGAATAAATGGGCCCAAAAGAGCCAATTTCTTCTTGTCATATCCCTTTTGGGTAATGTCACCTGGAACAGTAAGCAGTAGACATTTTCACTGATGAGTATGTACAGTTCAAAAACATATACATATACAATACTACATATACTATACATATACTACGCAGATAGTAATCAAGCTCAAGATTTATTCCAAAGACTGATGTGGATGATAATAATGGCTGCTAACCTTCGGAGATTTCCAAATCCAGCTGGGAAAGACGTTCTCTAATCTCCTTTGGAAGTCGAGAATAGTCAATATCCGGCATGGCTTCAGAAGCCGCCATCTTTCACACTTTGCGTTGCGCTCTTTCTCGAGTTACCTGGAATAAAAAGCAAACGAAACTCAAGGCCCGTTCACATAGGCGACATGTGCAAAGCGTATAATAAGCGCACGCCGGATGTACGTTCGGCGTGTCCAAAGCTTGGAGAGCAAATAAACGAGAATATTGGGTGCCTGAACGAGCCTTCAATCTACGAACAATATCGCCTCAAACATACTAATTCACTGCTACACTTCACAATACACCAAAATGCACTTCACATACACTACTACACCCATGTAGAAAAAGTTGGCACAAATCATGCATACCTGTAGGATATCTTCGGCAATCCACGGCGATTATTTGAGCATACTCATCCAGCAGGACCAAGCCAGATCAGCTTTGCTACATCTTCGGCTTCATTCTACAAACCAGATAGAAACTTTAAAGTTGACACCTGGACGAAAAGTGTTTCCTGCCTGATTGCATACCTTGAATTTTCTTTCGTTTACCGCTACTTTGATCGTCACCGTCAATCAGGCTTTCTCTGCATGCACGCTTCTCTTCCGTTTGTCCACTGGCAAGTTGAGGGAGCGTTTGTTTTGTTGGGAATCGTATTCGTTTGTTCTTGTTCTGACCTAGGTAAAGTTATTGTGTCTTGTGTTTGTGTCTTGTGTCTTGTGTCTTGTGTCTTCCTCTGTTATGTTCTGCTGACACCTTGTTGTTGACGCTGGGGTACGTTATGTGAATTTTTTTTTACAAATTGTAATCAAAAAATGCAACAATGTTTTTGCTGCTATTTGTCTTCTGTTTTTCTACGTATGCAAGTGGAACACAAGACACAATCGTGGCAAAAATTTATTACTTTGCAAAAATTACGTAATTATGGAACCGTGGGGGAAACCCGGTCATGGGTTTCAGAAATCGACTCATTGTCACTACAACTTGTCAAAAATCGCTGCTGAGTGAGATTTGCTGGTGGCCGAATTATCCTATCCTATGGCCGGATTTACCCCAGTACCTAATGATATTCGCGTAATGGAGGATGTAAAGGAAAAGAGGATGGAAGGAAAGCCAGGAAAGGAAAGGTGTTGGGATTTATTATTTTGTTATATTGTATAATTTAGTTGTGTTTTTTGTTTTTTATGTATAAGAATATTTGATTTTTGGGATTATGTGATGAAGGGAGGGAGGGAAGCAGTCCAGGGTGGTGACGGAGGGAAGCAGGGGAAGAGTGCATTTGCCATGAGAGGAGAGGGCTCGCAGTGCAGGCGAAGAGGACGAAAGAGGGAGGGGGCATTGAAGTAGGGAGGGGAGAATGAAGAGGAGGGGGGAGAAAGGGGGGGGGGAGGGTGGGGCCGACCACAATCAGGGAAGAGGGGGCGGGAGTTGGTCGATAACTTTGAAAGTTTATTTAGTGTGAAGAATTGGGCCATTAGGAAGAATTGTGCGGCAAAAACGGGAATTTAGAAGTCAGAACAAGAATTATGGGACTGAAATTTTATATCATCATTAGTTGGCTGGCAAATTGAAGTATCGCGCCTCCTTTCAATAAAGTTTTGCTAGCAACTGACTCCGCAATTGGTCAGGTCGATACTAAGTATCCCGAAATATATTGTATATGTGTAGTAGTAAGTATGTGGAATGTGACTGGGTCATTGAAGGCTAAGATTGGTAGGGAGGGGGGGGAGGCAGGCGGGTTTTGGGCCAGGGTGGGGTGTGTGAGGGGTGCGCGGCGAGGCTGCTCCCCCAGCGGAGATATAGTTGGGGGGGGTCAGGCGCGCCAGGGCGCGGGGGTGTTGGACGGCGGGGGAGACATCATTTGCGCTGTTGGAAGCTGGGCTTTTGGGGGCGGGGATGGGCCCGGGGGGGGGGGGGCGGCCCCCCCCGGCGAAGCCCCCATGGGTGTGGGGGGCGCCCCCACCTGGGCCCGCCCGCCCCGGGCCTCGCCGGGGCTATTTTTATACCAGCCCGTCAGCTCGCAGAAACGTCCTTTTGCAAATCTGGCAACCCTTTTCCAGATCTGGCAACCCTGTTTTAGATCGTGATCTGTCAACTCAACTTATTATGTATCTGGCAACCACTTTGGGCAGTTGGGAAAAAGTTGCATATCTGGCAACCCTATCGCAGAGTTGGCAACCGTTTTTCCGCATAGATCTGACAACCATTTTGTGCATCTGGCAGCCATTTTGCACAGCATCAGGCAAAAGTGTTGCATGTGGCAACCGTATTGCAGGTCTGGCAACCCTTTTGCGCATTTAGCAATCTGGCAACCCTTTTGCAGATCTGGCAACCCTTTAGCGCATCTCGCGTTTTAGTCTCATGTGCACTTTCGGGCGTGACCATTTGCAAACGCTGGCTTGAAAACCTGTGTCGTTTGGTTTCTGCGACATTTTAGTACTGAAATATCGATTATCGATTGATTATTGGTGATCGGCTGATCCGATCAAAAATCGCAGGCCTTTCTGGTGTTCTCGGGGCCATAATCTCTCGAAAGAGTCCTGAATGGATGATGTAGCTGCAAAATTGAGTGAGTTATGAGTGAATCTGCGCGCTTTTAGTACTAAAATATCGATTATCGATCGATTATTGGCGATCGGCTGATCGAATCAAAAATCGAAGGCCTTCTGGCCGCCCTCGGGGTCATAAGCTTTCGAATGAGGTATAGATGAACGCTGTAGCTGCAAAACTGAGCGAGTTTATCGCATCACAGACACACACACACACACACACACATCCCCTCTCCCTCCCCCCTTGGTCGCTTTCGTCCCGCGCTTGCTCCTGCGGTCTATCCCCCCCCCCCCACTCGGCCTATTTGTTAGTAGATTTTCTTATATTTCTGAGGGAGAGACGCTCATGGAATTTTTAATAGTATTTTCTGGGTGGCGGTTTACCCGCCAGTACTGAAATTTTGACAGCGAAGTAGTCCTTCCCTCTCCCTCTACTTCTAACCCCCCTTCTGCCGTCTGTCATCTCCGATCCCCCGTAGAGCAAAGCGTTAAAATCTCTCGCTTTAGCGGGATTGAAAAAACCGCATGCGTCTTAGCCGTGCCCCTCTGTGTGAGAAATCGCCAATTCCTTGAAATGTCCCACTTTTTCATTCTTCATAACACACCCAACTTTTCTCAAGTGCCTCTCCTATTAAATTTGGCTAAATTTAAAATGTTCGCCAAAAAATTTACCCCTACCCAAAAATTGTCAAAAATATCAAATTTTCCGAAAATTATGCTAGGGGTAATTTTTTTGAAACATCCCATTTTTTAAATCTACACCAAATTTTCATAGGGTAGGCTACTTTTATAAATAGTTTTGCGCTTTTCTTATGTGGATATCGAAAATTCTTTTAGTACTTTTTCATCTTAGGAATTTTTTCTGACACAGATCGTAGACGCATGCGGTTTTTTTTATTTTCAATCCCGCTAAGTCGGAGATTTTAGTTCGCTTTTTGCTCTAGATTCTGGATCCGGAGATATTTATACCCGCAGAACCGTGGACGACTTTAGCTGACTGATGGTAGCTGCTGGTCATGGTAATTGCTTCTGCTTTCTTTTCTAACATGCCAGAATGATACAGAATAGCCTGGCAGCCTCAAATTAGCCAAAATCGATGGGTGGGCGGGTTCACCCCCAGTACTAATGGAGTGACCTGCACAAGGAGTCTCATTCGTTCCCTTCATAGCATCGACAGAAATATTTTAGTAAGTTATTTTTGCAATTATTGGCGTTGAAATAGCTTGCCTTCCATCTTGAAAAACGGCCTAAAATGGCTTGTCAGGCCTAAAAACGGCCTAAACCTTAGATGACAACCGCCAGCAGGCAAACGCAAAACCACTCACAGGCGGGTTCACCCCCAGGGCTCGTGTTTGCATAGCTATTGCTACTTTAGGCCTAGACGAGGGGTTTCTTTGCCAGAGTTTGTTCACATCTTCCATCTATACCCATACACATAGCACTTTTTCGGCTAACAATTTGGGGCAGCTGCTGCGTTCTTCATTTATGCATGCCTCGATTGCCGCCCCTCTCGTTCCTGCACCGCAAAGAAAGCAGTAAAGAACAGTAATTAACGAGCTGTTCCCCAGGAGCTGACAATCACCTCATCGCAATCACATTCTCTCCTGTATACGTACTCATATTCATGCTGAGTTGAGAGTTGAGATGTATGGCTGAAATATTTATGTTCGGATTATAAAAGTGAATAGGTACATAGGATACTGTATCAGCCGAATGGTCAACAAACATACGCCGCTCTTGTTCTTCAAAACTTTTCCTGACACCTACAGTATGTGTTGTTACTGCGGCTGCAGCTCAACTTGGTAGTTTCATTGCTGTCATGTTACCGCAACCACTGCTCGGACACTTTCTTGGTCTTATACACTCGAAACCGTTGCTATGTAGGGTAACATGGGGTGAACCCGCCCCCCTAAGCAGTTCTCTGGAACGAATGCCTGAACCAAAACAAATTCACATGGCATAATATACGTGGTTAGGCCTTAGTTAAACATGCAAAGTACGGCTCTACTGCTGAACGTCCTTAAAGAGTTATGGCCAATTTTAGCTATCGCTAAAACACGAGCCCTGGGGGGTGAACCCGCCCATCTAAGGTTTAGGCCGTTTTTAGGCTGACCAAGCCATATTTTTATGGCCGTTTTTTCAAGATGGAAGGCAAGCTTATTTCCAACGCCAATAATTGCAAAAATAACTTACTAAAATATTTCTGTCTGATGCATGAAGGGCACGAATGAGACTACTCTTGTGACAGGTCATCTCATTAGTACTGGGGGTGAACCCGCCCACCCATGATTTTGGCTAATTTGAGGCTGCCCAGGCTATTCTGTATCATTCTGGCATGTTAGAAAAGAAGCAGAAGCAATTACCATGACCAGCAGCTACCAATCAGTCAGCTAAAGTCGTCCCAGCCGCGTTCTGCCGTGTGTTATAAATATCTCCGGATCCAGCCATCGTAGAGCAAAGCGGTTAAAAATCTCTCGATAACTTTTAGCGGGATTGAAAATAAAAAAAACCGCATGCGTCTACGAGCCCTCTGTGTCGAGAAATCGCCAAATTCCTTAAGTATGAAAAATGTACTAAAAAGGTACACTTTTTCCGATTATTCCACATAAATGAACAATGCCGCAAAAACTATTTTATTAAAAGTAGCCTACCCTATGTAAAATTTGGTGTAGATTTCAAAAATGGTATCGGTGTTTCAAAAAAATTTAACCCCTAGCATATAATTTTGCAATATTTGTATATTTTTGACAATTTTTGGGTAGGGGTTAAATTTTTTGGATCAACGATACTATTTTTGAAATTTACGCCAAATTTTACATAGGATAGGCTACTTTGATGAAAAAGTTTTGGCGGCATTGTTTGTTTATGTTGAATAATCGAAAAAAGTGGACATTTTTCATACTTAAGGAATTTGGCGATTTCTCGACACAGAGGGCACGTAGACGCATGCGGTTTTTTTATTTTCAATCCCGCTAAAAGTTATCGAGAGATTTTTAACCGCTTTGCTCTACGATGGCTGGATCCGGAGATATTTATAACACACGGCAGAACGCGGCTGGGACGACTTTAGATAGTTTAGGTAGGTAATAAATGCTGTGAATGCGACTACTTCGCTGTCAACTAATTTTTCAGTACTGGCGGGTAAACCCGCCCACCCAGAAAATACTTATTTAAAAATTTCCATGAGCGTCTCTTCCCTTCAGAAATCATAAGAAAATCTACTAACAAATAGGGCCGATGTCTGTCTGTGTGTGTGTGTGTGTGTGATGCTATAGACTCGCTCAGTTTTGCAGCTACAGCGTCGGCCAATGGCTCATTCGAAAGCTTATGATCCCAAGGCCGGCCAGAAGGCCTTCGATTTTTGAGGGCCGATGTCTGTCTGTGTGTGTGTGTGTGTGTGATGCTATAGACTCGCTCAGTTTTGCAGCTACAGCGTTGGCCAATGGCTCATTCGAAAGCTTATGATCCCAAGGCCGGCCAGAAGGCCTTCGATTTTTGATCTGATCAGCCGATCACCGATAATCGATCGATAATCGATATTTTAGTACTAAAAGCGCGCAGATTCACTCATAACTCACTCAATTTTGCAGCTACAGCATCCATCCAGGACTCTTTCGGGAGCTTATGGCCTCGAGAACGCCAGAAAGGCCTGCGATTTTTGATCTGATCAGCCGATCACCAATAATCAATCGATAATCGATATTTCAGTACTAAATGTCGCAGAAACCAAACGACGCAGGTTTTCAAGCCAGCGTCTGCAAATGGTCACGCCCGAAAGTGCACACGAGACTAAATCGCGAGATGCGCTAAAGGGTTGCCAGATCTGCAAAAGGGTTGCCAGATTGCTAAATGCGCAAAAGGGTTGCCAGATCTGCAATACAGTTGCCACATGGACCACTTTGCCTGATGCTGTGCAAAATGGCTGCCAGATGCACATAATGGTTGTCAGATCTACGCGGAAAAACGGTTGCCAGATCTGCCATAGGGTTGCCAACTCTGCGATAGGGTTGCCAGATATGCAACTTTTTGCCAACTGCCCAAAGTGGTTGCCAGATGCCTAATAAGTTGAGATGATAGATCACGATCTAAAACACGGTTGCCAGATCTGCAAAAGGGTTGCCAGATCTGCAAAAGGACTTTACTGCGAAGCTGTAACGGGCCACTGGTATTATAAAATTAGCTGAACCCACTTTCCTATGTGATTGTGCGCTGATATGACAGACGTTTAGGATCGCAGTACTTTGCGCTGCTGAGGTGGGCGGGTTTACCCTATACTTTAGTACAGGAGTTGGGTGGGCGCATTTACCCCACTAAGTACTGAAATTGTTTTTTGCTAGATCTCCAGTACCAGTGGGGCGAATTGGTTGAAACTTCGCCTGGGGGTAGGGTACCATGCCCCCTTGCCCCCCACATACCGGGTGTTCATTTATAACATACAGGGTGTTTTTGCGCAACCTCTAAAGTTTGGCCATTTTCGACCTCTTGTTGAAAAAAGTGACCCCGTGAGCTTGATGTTTCAGCAAATGACATGCCAAATAGCTCATTTGAAAGAGGAGAGTTCAAGGAATCGATTGATATCCTACTTGTCTCAATCGGTCCATTGGTTCCTGAGATATACAGCCCTGAACCCTTAGGCGGGCGGATTTACCCATGGGCGGGTTCACCCCACAGTACCCTACTGGAAGAGATTTTCGCCTGTCCATCTACACCACAAGAATGCTGATATTTCTCGCGCTGGTGGTTGGCAGCAAAAGCTACATCGGTTCTAGTTTCGAATGTATGATGCCGGCACACACTCACAACTCGTGGGAAGAATTTATTGAACAGTCCTGCTTTTTCTCGAAACTACGACATGGGCCAAACGCTACCAGTAGCAAGCTGACAAACAAGATTATGAGTTACTACCCATGGGTTCCAATATTCTTTGCACTGCAAGCAGTGCTTATCTACGCACCTTGCTGTGTCCTCGTATTTGTTGGAAGCAAACTACGTAATGTCTTAAGCCTTCTTTAAGATGTGACCCAGTCACATGTTCGCACATACTGTACGTACGTAGCACGATTATACAATTAGTTATTGTGCGATGTGATGTGATACTGTAGGTATCGACCTGACCAGATTGGCGGAGTCAGTTGCTGAATGCAAAACTGTTATTGGAAAGGAGCGTCGACGATACTGTCAGAGTATTGCCAGCCAACTAATGGATGATAGTAGCAGAAATTTCAGAGTATCGCCAATTAAATGTCTGTGGTTCTGCAAGCTTCTAAACTTTCCCGTTTTTGCCGCACAATTCTTCCTAATGGCCCAATTCTTGCACACTGAAATAAACTTTGCAACAGCTTTAATTGCGACCAACTTCGACTACAACTCAACCGGAATGTTCCCTGCTTTTGCATTTTGTGACGTTCACTATGAGAGACATAATGGTGGGCATGCGGGCCACAACAGTCCTTTGTGCTACCACCTTAAACGTCGTCCATGAAAAGATTTTCGTGTTTCTTTGGTGCTTCTTCATCACCGCTTGCGTCTTCTTGATTGCAGATTTGGCAATCTCCTCCATTGGCTTACTTACATGCCGCTATAAACTGTTGCTAAGCATCGAAGTGGATGCAAAATCTTCCAGTGACACTGCCCTATGTCTTGATTATATTGGCAATGTGCGATTGCACTATGTGTACATTGTCGGCCTCATGGACAGTACCATTGGTCGGGAGCTTTTTCAAGCCTTGTTCAGTAAGGCTTCCGATGCTCTAACAGTGGAAGGTATTGACATTAGCAAACAACATTGATGGTGTTTTTTTCGTTGAAAAATCGACATGTATGCAATCGGAAATTTGTTGTCTTACCAACATGGACTGAGCATTGGCGCATGGCCTATGCACCGGAAAATGCAGTACATACGGTGTAGTCAACTAACTGGGTGAGCAGTTTCTGGTTTTCATGTGACCCTCCCTTGTGTACAAAACTTACTGTACATAAAGCAACTTCAGCATACTGTCAGAACAGAAATGTGTACTGTACTGCAAGACTGTAAAGTGTACTGCTACTGTAAACTGTACTGCCCAGTAGCCATTCGTCTAGTAAACGAGGTCGATTAAACCACGGATATTTTGCAAAATTACTAAAGCTCGCGGTGCAGAAAACAAAAAATGCAATACTTAGTGATTCTCAATTAGGAATAACGTATGAAGAGAGTACTTTGTTTAATAATGTTGACGAAAGAAAGTTTCTTTTCGTTTTCTTTCGTTTTTCGTCTTCTTTCGTCAACATTATTAAACAAAGTACTCATTTCATACGTTATTCCTAATTGAGAATCACTAAGTATTGCATTTTTTGTTTTCTGCACCGCGAGCTTTAGTAATTTTGCAAAATATCCGTGGTTTAATCGACCTCGTTTACTAGACGAATGGCTTGATGGTGTACTGTACTGTAAACTGTGTACTGCTACTGTAAAGTGTCGCCATCTCTTGTATGTACATCTAATGCAAATTCAGCAGTCAGAACGCGGCGGCTCAAGCCTTCTTCTGTCCTTTCCGCTTACCGCACTGGGAACCGGCGTGTGCGCGGAAGAATCGCGCACGCGCGCATGTACGTATATTGCATATTATCGTATATTAGAAAAACCAGTTCTACAGTTGGTATTCTATGCTAGTTGGTGTTGTTCTTTCCTTTTTCCATAACTTGTGCGAATAAATGATTGAGATTTATTGATTGAGATTTTTTGACAATTTGAAGAAGTTCGAGCATAATGGATGGAGTGGCTAAAATTTTGACTCACGTATTAGTTGGAACACCAACATCTACCATCGATTCACTGAATGTGAAATTTTCTGCGTACGGATGTATCTTGGCTGGAATATTGGTGGCACTGAAACAGTACTGGGGAAATCCGATAGTATGTCGGCTGCCTCTTGAGATGAACATTTGGAAAGAGTACGTAGAAGAAGTCTGTTTTTGGAACGGAACTTACCATGATTTGGTCGATCTGGAGAAAAATGATGGCGATTCGGCAGCCGCGACCTATGACATAGGCTACTACCAGTGGGTGCCCTTCTTCCTAGTCGCGATGGGAACATGCTTCCATCTGCCAGCATTATGTTGGAGCGCTTGCACGACACTCTTCGGCTGCGACGTTACCACCATAATAACGACTAGACTACATTGGAAAAAAACAAAAAAACACAGACTGAAATTTATAGCAATATAACAAAATAATAAATCACCAACACGCTTGTGCCTTGTGCCGTGGGCTTGTGCCTTGCCATCCTCTGTTATATGCCTTTTACATCCTGCCGATGTACGCAGGAGTAATGTGATTTCCATGTAGGGTACAGTGGGGTAAATCCGGCCATAGGGATAGGATAATTCGGCCACCAGCAAATCTCACTCAGCAGCGATTTTTGACAAGTTGTAGTGACAATGAGTCGATTTCTGAAACCCATGACCGGGTTTCCCCCACGGTTCCATAATTACGTAATTTTTGCAAAGTAATAAATTTTTGCCACGATTGTGTCTTGTGTTCCACTCTTGCGTACGTTGGAGAAGAACAGAAGACAAAATCGCGGCAAAAATGACATTGTTTGCATTTTTTGATTACAATTTGTAAAAAAAAATTCCACATAACGTACCCCAGCGTCAACAACAAGGTGTCAGCAGAACATAACAGAGGAAGACACAAGACACAAGACACAAGACACAAGACACAAGACACAATAACTTTACCTAGGTCAGAACGAGAACAGAACGAATACGATTCCCAACAAAACAAACGCTCCCTCAACTGTGCCAGTGGACAAACGGAAGAGAAGCGTGCATGCAGAGAAAGCCTGATTGACGGTGACGATCAAAGTAGCGGTAAACGAAAGAAAATTCAAGGTATGCAATCAGGCAGGAAACACTTTTCGTCCGGGTGTCAACTTTAAAGTTTCTATCTGGTTTGTAGAATGAAGCCGAAGATGTAGCAAAGCTGATCTGGCTTGGTCCTGCTGGATGAGTATGCTCAAATAATCGCCGTGGATTGCCGAAGATATCCTACAGGTAGTGCATGATTTGTGCCAACTTTTTCTACATGGGTGTAGTAGTGTATGTGAAGTGCATTTTGGTGTATTGTGAAGTGTAGCAGTGAATTAGTATGTTTGAGGCGATATTGTTCGTAGATTGAAGGCTCGTTCAGGCACCAAATATTCTCGTTTATTTGCTCTCCAAGCTTTGGACACGCCGAACGTACATCCGGCGTGCGCTTATTATACGCTTTGCACATGTCGCCTATGTGAACGGGCCTTGAGTTTCGTTTGCTTTTTATTCCAGGTAACTCAAGAAAGAGCGCAACGCAAAGTGTGAAAGATGGCGGCTTCTGAAGCCATGCCGGATATTGACTATTCTCGACTTCCAAAGGAGATTAGAGAACGTCTTGCCCAGCTGGATTTGGAACTCTCCGAAGGTTAGCAGCCATTATTATCATCCACATCAGTCTTTGGAATAAATCTTGAGCTTGATTACTATCTGCGTAGTATATGTATAGTATATGTAGTATTGTATATGTATATGTTTTTGAACTGTACATACTCATACAGTGAAAATGTCTACTGCTTACTGTTCCAGGTGACATTACCCAAAAGGGATATGACAAGAAGAAATTGGCTCTTTTGGGCCCATTTATTCAAGGATTGCAGCCAATGGGTAAGCACATAAAAATGCATTTGAGTGGAAACACAAGGTAGCCTATAGCCTACCTGTGCAAAGGGGTTTATTTCTACACACTACCCACATTTCAAGCTACATTGAAGCTTGAAAAAGTGACGGTAGCGTTTGCTTATGTTGATCTTTCTTTCATTCACTCTGTTAGCTCATGGGGGTGTACAGTGTACACCAATCAAATTTATGTTGCGCTGCATTGAGGGAACTCTAAATCTTACTTTTCCTATTGCAACAGGCTGAAGCTTAGTGTACGTACGTACACATTACGCGCACTGTGCAGCCCATTTGATTAGCAGAGCAATAGAGACACAATAGCTGGCCTTTTCAAAGTCTGTCGTTATGGCCTGTCATTTGTGCGTGAATGGTTGTGTCATGCTGCGTACAGCACACACAAGGTTATTCTTTTTGTTGGCAACATCAGAAGTTACGTAATCATTTTAAAACAGCAGAGCAACGCAAGTTTTTCGCTGTGAGCCCATGTTTGACCATTTACTCATTCAAAAAGGTCCGTCCTTTTGGCTCTGTTGGCTTAGCATACTGAGCGGAGATTGAATTTTGATGAGCTTCAACAACTGTGTAGGGTACTGAAGGGTAAACCCGGACACGGGGTAAACTCGGACACCTAAGCTTTTCTGAACTTGCCGCTTCAGCAAATGATGAACATGGTAGCTCATTCGAAGGAGGAGAGTTTCAAGGAATCGATTGGTAGAATACTTGTCTCATAGCAATCAATCGGTCGTATGGTTGCTGAGATATGCTAGGTGTCTGGATTTACCCCCCGTGTCCGGGATTACCCCATGGTACCCTATATCTTCAGGCGGCGACTTCCGATGCCGCTTATTTTGAGCAGACCCAGATATGCGCTTCCTTTCCTTAGCCAATGATGCTTGTCCATCGTTCTATCTTGATGTTATTTCATCTCTTGCACTGTGTACGTTACGTACGTCCATGTGCGTCTGTCTGTCCGTTTGTCTGTCTTGTTCATCAGCAGTACATCAGGCGCTAGTACTTGCTATGGATTCTGAGATAAGACGCAGCCTCCTCAAAAGAAGGCGTCACTCAGCAGCAGCTCGGCTCGGGGAAATGTGTTAGTGGCCCAATAAAATTCCAGCCTCGTCTGTCCATTCCGACTCACATAATAATTTTCTGTCAGTAGTCGCCACCACATGAGCCGTTGGAAGGGGAAGGGCTGCTTGCTGCTTATATTTGTGTGCAAGTGAATGATGGTCGTCTGTGTGTCTACTTATGTGTGTGTATGTGTATGTATATGCATGCACACAACAGAGGAGACGCAGATACACGTTTGAGATATAGGCGCGGAGATTTAGGAGAAAAAGGAGGGGGCCGAGGAAAAAGAGAATCAATTATTGAGGGTAAATCGACTTGATGCATGCAATGCAAGCGCTCAAGGCTGTTGTTTGTTGTGTTGTGCTGATGCATGGGGCATGTGTGTTGTATAGATGGATCATGTTTATTCCGAGCTACCAACCACAAACAAGGAAGGAGTGAACAGGGGGACCTTTATTGAATATGTGGGGAACGTTCGTAATTTGTTAGACTGTGCTCTCTCTGAGTGCATACGTATGTGAACGGAATGGATGGTTTGTTTGTAAGCGGCTTATGCGCGATATTAGCCGTCAAATCAATGAATAATAGGTGGATTGGATTGGATAGCTTTTGTGAGAGGCAAAGGAGGGGGGAGGGGTGAACGGAGGTTGAGGTCATCAAGGTTGTTTTGCTCTTCAGAAAAGCCGTCGACCACTGGCCTGGGATAAAGCTTACCCGGCGTACACACACATACTTATCAGCTTTATGCGTTTGCGTAGTGAATGAAGGTGGTAAGAGGGGGTGGAATGCAAGTCAGCGTTCGCTTTTACGCACTCAGCACACAACATACAGCGGCATTTCTCACATTGCCGAGTCGACCAGCTGATGCCTGGCTTGGCTTTTGCCGACTTGACTGGTTGTTGTGTTATGTGCTTTGCGTATGATGACTGAGCAATGTTGTTCAGCCCTGAAGGAAAAGATAGAGGTGCGATGTACTAAGTACAAAGTATGTAACTGTACGTATACATACAGACGAGAATGTATTGGCGAAATTTTGATGATGAGGAGCTACGATAGAATCTTCTGTCATTTTGCGGCATTGGAAACGATGGAATATAGGAAGAGGAGGAGAAGGCTATAGACAACAAACAACACAACACACAACACGCTCTCTTTTTTCTCTGTGTTCAACGTGGACCGCCTCGCGCTGTGTACACTGTGCAGCATATGTTGGCATTGTGTTTGGGGGTTGGGTGGAACGGGTTTGTAGCCAGTTTTCTCTGTGTTGCTTCCGAACAAACCAAGGCAAAAGTGTGGATTGGAGAGATGAGAGATAGAAAAGAGAGTCTGATGCGCTCAACTGCTGTGGAGTGAAAATTGAGTGTTGTATGGCGGCGGCTGCTGTGTTGTATCTGTGTATGTACGTGTGTGGTGTGTGTATGTACTGTACGTGCATATACGATGGACGACGGTTGCCGTTTCAATGTGATGATGCGCCTTTCATCGCATGTCGCGCAGGGGGCGAAAAAAGGCTCAAGTGCCCCATCTGCCTAAAGTACTACTGCTGTTGTAAATATAGGTCTAAGACGTGTTATGAATACTCAACTAGGACCTAACACTTTTCATCCGACACCATAACAAACAACACCTTGCGCTTATGTACATAAGTACGTACAGTATACCCGCACGCCTAAACACTACACGCACAGTGATATAAACAAACGGACGATTGCCTGAGTGCCACTGAGGGAGGGACGTTGTTAGGTTTGGATGCGATTAGGCAGGGATATGATCTGCGTTTTGCGGAGTGTCATATCTACCTGCGAATGTGTGTACGTAATCAGTGGTGCAGCTTGCATCTGAAGCCGACAAAGGGAGAATGACAGACAGACAGACGGAACGTCTGTGTGTGTGTCGTGAGCAGCTTTGATTATTGGCTGAGCTCATCAACTCACTGAAGAAGAAGAGTATGATGGGAAGTTATAGAGGAATGGGAGAAAGAAATGGGTATCGGCTTACAAAACAAACAGCTCACAAGCACTATTCTGCCAACCAGCTTACTTGCGGGCGGCACATTAAAAAAGCAGTAGCAAGCAAGCTTTTGCTGTTTGTATTGTTCACAAGCACGCTATTGATGGAGGAGTGTGAATGAAAGAAAGGAAAGGGTGTTGGTGTGTCATATGGCGATTGTTAGCTAATTCGTGTTATTGTGTTACAGGAGGTAAAGCACACGCGAGTCCAAGTACGCGAGCGCAGCGAAGACATCACCGTCGACTGACCAGAGACGAGAACAGATACCATTCAGGTGAGTCACGGCTAGAACCAAACGGAAAAAAACCCAGGAAAAGTAAACGAGCTGGGCAGGGAAGGGGGATCATAACAATAATGAGGATAAGGCCGGGGATAATGGGTACAGACAGAGCTTTTCTGTAAGAGAGAGAGGGAGCGGAAAAAGGGAAAGGCAGGTGAATGGTAAATTATTATTTGTGACTCATTTCGGGAATTCTGGGATAAGTTAGTCAAACATCGGTAGTAATAGTTCATCTGCTTTTCCTTCCTTTACCGGGAAAGCTGGGACAAATCCCTACCAGTGTTCGGAACACAGACTATCAGTCTTCAGTTTTCCCCGTTGTTGTACACGTTATGACGTTATGTAGCCATGCATAGGCAGACGAATTTTTCCCCCTGTCTACGTTGTTTATGGACATTGCGTGGTTTCAGAGATACGCGCGGAGGCGGTGCAACAAGCGTTGGCGCAGTACGCGCAGGGCGCCAAGCCGCGACCCGGTGTACTGCAACCGGTGAAAAGATATCAGCAGCAACAGCGGCAGCACCAGCAACAGACACCGGCATCTCGCGCCACCAGACAGCATACTGTCACGGGTACGTACGTCAGCTCTTGCTGTTTACTGTGGACGAGTTGCGGTAACGCGATTGGGTTGGTCGATAGCGACCCCCGGGGTATTTAGCGAAAGTTTGGATCAGTGCCTGCGGGGTCGGCGACCTTGTTCAATCATCTGGGGACGGAAAGGGAGCGAGTGAAAAGAAGAATTGACAACAAATGACGTCGACGACCCCCGCAGACAGCGATCTAAACTGTCACTAAATACCGCGGGGTCGCTATCGACCAAAACAATCGCGTTACCGCAACTCGTAAATAGATAATGCATGCGCTGGAAAGTCACTAGAGAATGCGCAACACACGTGGTGAGTAATCTCACGGTGAGATTGAACCTCGGGCTTTGTTTTGCGTTTTGAGCACTCTCGCTTGCTCCCACGCGCGAAATTGTCTTGCATATTCATGCGGTCGTTAGTGTGGATTGCATGGGGTAAACCTGACCGTTTAGTAGTGGAAGCGGTATTTCGAACGTGGATAGCCGGGTTTTCCCAACGAATAAATGAAAAGCTAGACTAGCCCAACATAGAGTAGCTAACTCGAAGTACTGTATACTTACGTACATGCATGCTACACGATATATACATACATACGGGACCTACTTACTGCAAAACAGTCCTGTATTCCTCTCCGCAAGTGACCATCGCCGGATTTGCCCCTATACTCCCCAACGCCTTTGTTTTTCCCTGCAGATAGCAGTTCAGAAGAGGATAGCGTAGTGGAAGGGGGCAGCGGCTCCAATCAGCAGCTTCAACAGCACGGAGGAGGAGGAGGGGGCGAAAGGCATCAGAGGCATAGGCAGCAGCATCATCAGCCTCGTTCGACGACGGCGATTGGCGGAAACGGCGTGGCGGCCAATGGGAAAGCGCCGCCGCCGGATGTCACGCTGAAGGCCAGTACGACGGTGAC
>JASAMW010002687.1:0-46634 GCA_030247985.1 Epsilonema sp. ZAB3_2
AGTGCGGTATCATTGAGGAGACGGCTGGCTCTGGTTGGTGTTCCCCAGTTGTCCTCGCTACCAAGAAGTCTGGCGAAGTGCGTTTTTGTGTGTCCTATGTAGCCCTTAACCGTGTAACAAAGCGCGACTGTTTTGGCCTTCCCCGTATTGAGGAGATTTTGCAGCATTTAGCTAACACTACCCATTTTACTAGCTTGGATATGGTGGCGGGTTATCACCAAGTGCCTGTGAGCGACAAGCTCGATAGCAAGAACAAGACTACTTTTTCGTGTTTTTTGGGTACTTTTCGCTTCAAGTACATGCCTTTTGGTCCCAAGAATGCGCCCATGGTGTTTCAGCGTCTGATGCAGCGCGTTCTTTCGGGTATTCTGTACGATTTCGCGTTTGTGTACATAGATGATTTGCTCATTGCTAGCACTAGCTTTTCCCAGCATTGCTCCCACTTGCGTGAGGTATTGCGTAGATTGCGCGCTGCCAATTTGAAGCTGAAACTTCGCAAATGCGAGTTTGGCAAAAAGGAGCTCTTGTTCCTGGGTCACACAGTCGACCGTAATGGACTACGGGTAAACTCGTCCCATGTAGACAAGGTCAAGAGTGTCCCCGCGCCTAAAAACACCAAAGAATTGAAAAGCTTCCTTGGCATGGTCTCGTACTATTCGCGGTTCATTTGGAATTTCAGTCGTTTGACGGTGCCCCTAAATCGCTTGTTACGTAAGAATGTGCCCTGGGAATGGACCGACGAGTGTCAATGCTGTTTTCAAACGCTCAAGGACTCTCTCTGTTCTGCCCCTTGTCTTGCCTACCCCAGGTTTGACAAACCCTTTCGCTTGTACACGGATGCTAGTAAGTACGCTATTGGTGCCGTGCTGTGTCAACTCAATGATGACCCCAATGACCCCCGCGAGCAGCCCATCGCATACTACTCCCGCACGCTCTTGCCAGCTGAGTCCAGGTATAGCGTCTGTGACAAAGAAGTCTGTGCTCTGCATCACGCCATGCTTTTCTTCCGCCCTTACCTGTGGGGTGGGGAGTGTGTTGTATTCACGGACCATTCTGCTATTGTCGCCCTACAGGATCGCGAAAACCCCTCGGACCGTCTTGCTAACTGGCAGTTTGCTCTCATGGGTGAAGTGAATTGGCGTGTGAAGTACGTACCCGGTGCGAAAAACAAAGTGGCTGATTTTCTCTCGCGCATTCCAAATTTTTCCGAACCGCAACCACAAGTCGACCCCTTCTCTTTTGATGACTTTGATCATCCCCTAATGGTGCAGCCATCTGTACGGGTGAACTTGGTCACAACGCGTGCTAGAGCACGGAAGTTGGCGACGGAGCAAGAGGGTACTGCAGACCCTCTACCCAAATCCTCAAATAAACCTTCTTCTGTCACCTCTGGTCGTGTCCCATCTGAGTCGGAGTCTACTGTGTCAAACGAGTCTGCGCATTCTGTCAATCCTCCGCGCGCGCATCCCCCACCCAAACCCCCCGACAAAGCCCCTGTTTCTAGTGCCCCCAAGCAAACCGTGCCTGGTCCCACTCCCGCCTCTATTGACGTGGATGATTTGGATGATAGCGGTGTTGGTTGTAGCCCTGCCCTGTTAGCTAACATAGCGCAGCTGCAAGATTCCGATCGCTCCATCTCTGAGATGAAAAGGTTCATTCAAACTGGCGCATTACCCAAAGACCCAAATCGTGCACGCAAAATTTCGAAAACGCGCCCCCTTTTCCATATCGAAGATGGGCTTTTGAAGCATCTTGACCCCCACAAGTACAAAGAGCTTCGTCTGGTTGTCCCTGCTTGCAAGCAATTCGACCTTTTACGCGCGTACCATGACGATCCTCTTTCTGGCCATCAGGGTGTTACCATTACGTACGATCGATTACGCAAGCGCTACTATTGGGATGGTATGTACAGTGATGTGCTGCGCTACATACGTACTTGCGACCGCTGCTTGCGCAATAAAGTTGGTGCTGTCCCCGCCGCTACCCCATTGCATCCAATCCCAGTAGAGAGTGTGTTTGAACGTGTAGGTACTGACGTGTGTGGCCCTTTTCCCGAGTCTGAGGACGGCAATCGATTTGTGATCGCGTTCGTAGACTATCTGTCTCGCTGGGCTGTGACTGTCCCTGTCCCTGAAGCCACAGCTGAGGCGATAGCAAAAGCTTTTGTGGAGGAAGTGTACTTGAAGTTTGGCCCCGTCCCTGTCCTTTTGAGTGACCGCGGAAAGAACTTCATTAGTGAGGTGGTGGTAGAAATTTGCCGTCTTTTCCAGACCCAAAAGATCGAAACAACCGCCTACCACCCTCAGACTAACGGTAAATGCGAACGCTTCTGGAGCTCGCTCAAGTCGATGCTACGTATGTACTTGGATGATGAGCAGAGCGCTTGGGATACTTACTTGCCCTACGTTACGTACGCGTACAACACAGGTGTGAGATCTGGTACTGGCTTTTCCCCTTTCGAGGTACTGTACGGTCATCCTCCCCGCCATACCATAGACAACATCCTCATTCCCCCTCGTCGTGTCCTAATATCCATGCCCGAGTACGCAAAAGCATCTGCTGAGCGCATTCGCAAGATCCAAAAGTTAGCTGCGCAGTTTACCAGCGAGACGCAAAAGAAGATGAAAGTCAGGCACGACGCGAAGTCTCGCAGGCGCAATTTCAAAGTAGGGGATTTGGTTTTGTTGCGGGTCGAGCGCTTTGAGTACGGTAAATCTCGAAAGCTTTCGGCGTTTTGGGAAGGTCCACATCGTGTAGTTTACTGTACCCCTGACGGACCGACCGCAGTTATTCGCTTCTTTGACGACCCTAATGGTCGCTACGATAAGGTTACTGTACAAAGGTTGAAGTTGTATGACGAGCGGTGAGTGTACGTACTCTTGGTATTGGAGTATGTACGTACGTACGTTATGTATGTATGTATGCTGCGTTGTTCGGTGCGTACGTACGGACGAAATGAATGAGTTAGCCGGTATGCGTTGTGTTCTTGGGTCACGTGCTGCGCTTATGTACGTACTGCTTCCTTTCTTGCGCGTCCTTTCCTGTGTGCCCTTTTCCGCGTGATGATATGTGTAGTACTGTGTGTGCTGGAGTTCCCTGTCCTTTTCCTCTTATGCACTCCTGGTACTTAGACGAGTGTACATGCCGCTTTCCCAATGGCTGAATCTTGATATTGGTGTGTGTATTCAGAAGCGTATGTGGGTCTTTTTCCAGAGTGGTGAGAACGTGTCTGTACAGTCCAGTGGTCGCCTGGTGTCGGCGGCTGAGGCGGCTGCTGACGTGGAGCGGCAGCGGCGCCGACTTCGGGACTTGGATGATGGCATCCTTTCGGATGATGAGGCTACGGAGGAGAGTGCGCGTCCCTCGACAGCCCCCTCGCATCCCCCTCCGTCCGAAATTGCCCCATCCCTCCCTGAACGCCCCGTGTCCCACCCAACATCCACAGCTGCTTGTTCTCGCAGACTTCCTTCGCTTCTGGATCTGACTGTTAATGCTCCATCAACCACCAACCAATTACTGCATCACAACCACCAAACCACCAAACCACCACCTCATACCAGACTGCAACAGTTTCAATTCCCACATACTGCCAACAGTTATCGTCAACGCCAGCCTGAACATTGTCATGTCAGCACGCGCCCGAATGAGCTGCAACCGGTGGCGACTACTACAGCGGTGGCTTTGCGCCCAGCCCCGTCTGCACCAATTCAACAGTTTACTCCCCTGCCGTCTCCCCCGCGTCTGCCGCCGGCTTATTTATTCGCTACCGTACGCCCACCACTCTTTGTGTTGACTCTTCAAGGGAACGTCGTACGTACGGAATATGAAACTCTGGCCGCGTCTGTACCGGTGACGGACTTATCTCCTGTGCGGCCGGCAGAGACTAACTGTAAGGCGGAAGTGGAGGAAGAAATGTCGAAGAAGAGGAAGAAAGATGATGACGAAGACGACGTCGAAGGTTCGAAGAAGCCGCGTGTTTGTGTTACTACCTGTACTATAGAAATGCCCGGTGGGGCGAAATTGACGCTGCAAGCGAGTATGTAACTCATGACTACTATTACGTATTCTTGGTATTATTCGTACGTACATTGCTAGGCACTGCCATTCTATCTTTATTCATATGTAAGGTGCTGCAAAACACATATTCTTTCTGCTGTTACGGCAGCGTACGCTACTACTGCTACCAGTACAACTACTTCTACGTACGTAACATATATCTCAGCACCTTGTGCCATAATATTTCTCCATGCAAAATATTCTATGTACGGTACGGGTATACACATCTATTGCCATTACGTGTTCATGCGTCTGCTCAGGTACGTACTTAGTGTGTTGTGCGGCTATTCTTTTGATTGTGCATTTATGTATGGGTTTGGTCAACTTGCGTAATGTTATACCGTGCTCCTAATATTGCTGCAACGATACTTTCCAGTACGTACGGTTATACGAGTATACGGTAGCTGCCTTCAGTTTGCATTTACGATATTTGTTACGGGTGGCACGATTATTCACTTTTTGGCTGTGTGTCCTTTGCTAGTTTACATCTATGTCATATGGACTGTGTTCTTTTTCAGTTTTGCTGTTCCTGATGGGGGAGGAGAGTGTAATGTAATGGTTTTGTTTTCCCGTAGGGGGAGTAGAGATGTGATGAAGTATTTCAAATGAGCGCTATTTATGTCGTCGTTTATTTACGTATGTCAGTGGTATACGGTATTCGAAGGAGAATGGGCTTCCGGTAGAAAATAGATATCGAGCAAGTTGTTGTGTCTTGGAGGCTTGGAGGAGGGTTGGTTTTGGTGTCTTTTGGGCTTGGTAAAAGGTTTGGTGGTAAGATACCGTTGTTCAATAATCGCAACACAGGCAACAAACTCCACGTTTCCATAAGATTCCGGCATTATCTACATATCCTATCCATCTGTGTACTGTACGGTGTGTATGTGGCGTATTTCAACGCCACACCTTCAAGGAGCTGTCAAGGTCAATAGAGGCACAACTACTGATTTCAAAATGTTGAAAAACATAGTCACAAATTTGCAAGCTCGTAATTTCATCCCTAGTTGACCTATTTGGCTCAAATTTTGCCACAACAAATGGCATATTCTTAGGTT
Source organism: Epsilonema sp. ZAB3_2 (assembly GCA_030247985.1). NCBI lineage: Eukaryota > Metazoa > Nematoda > Chromadorea > Desmodorida > Epsilonematidae > Epsilonema > Epsilonema sp. ZAB3_2. Next base: position 5,109 of record JASAMW010002687.1, read on the forward strand.
TCTGGGGACAAAATTCGAGCTTGATATCTACTGTAATACAGAAGTAATAAGGCTGGATCGTTAGGTAGGTTTACGTGGGACACCCTGTACCGATCGATTCCTTGAACTCTCCTCTTTCAAATGAGCTACCACGTTCATCATTTGCTGAAGCGGCAAGTTCACAAAAGCTTAGGTGTCCGGGTTTACCCCACATTACCGTACAAGATAGCGTACACACTACATGATAGCAACTGCAAGGCTGCATGACAAACACGGAAAAGGAAATAACCGAAGACTAATGTAAAAATACCCTCGCTTTGCAGATATTTTATGCTGGTTTCAACGTCGTGAACAGGACGCAGCATATTCTTCTTTTTGCGAATGTCGTTGCCCCCAAACGGAGGCGGGTCCTCCTTGATCTGTCTCTCCTGTTCCAGGATTTTGGCGACTTGTTCAGGCGACGGCTTTCTGTGAAGCACGGAAGCGGTTGAGATGAGCCGCATCGACATTTTCGAACAACAGGGAACCAAAAAACTCAGCGAAGCCATGGTTTAGATGGGTGCACGATGGCGACGGGTTTGCTTTGCGGGTAGCGGGTTTATTATTTTATTTTAGTACGAGATTTTCCATCCCATCGGTCCAACTTAATTCAAGATGTCTGCAAGAGGCACGTACTCCTAGAGTACGCGCTCCGCATTCCGCATCGCTGCGCGCTCCCGTCTTTCTCTGGAATGGGAGCACGACACAGACGGCGCGCGCAGCGAAGGGGAGCGCGCGTTCTATAGGAGTACGTGGGCGTTGACTTCTGTAATATATATGGACCAATAACAAAAATAAAATTCAAACTGTTCAAAATTCATACAATTGAAATGAAATATAGAGTGTATAAATGAAATGAGAAGAGATTACAACTGAAAGTGAAAGTTTTAGCTTGAAATAGCGATCGGAAAGATGCCGGGCAGAAGCGAACGCGGAGAAGATACGTTGGCTCTGTTTGAGAAATACGATCGACGCCTCAACCGTTGGCAGCAGGGGCACTTCGAGAAATGCTTCCAGAAATTGAACTCCGCCTTTGATGACTTCAAAAATCTGCCAGCAGGTAGGCGATAGTAAGTATGTCTCACCTCACGCCGGGTTTAGACTCGTTTTTTTGATGTGCGTGTATTCGTGTCGTGCGTACTACAAAACAATAGACTATGCAAATTTTATGGAAGTTTATTGCAATTTTTTGGTCTATTTTATCATAAAATTTGCATAGTATATGGTTAAAGACCGAAACGGGCCTGACAAATCGCCGAGATCTTCTCACCATTCGATTCGCCGTCGCGCGGGCATCAATTTGCGCCAGATTTTGTCTTTCTAGCTGCTCTGTACGTCGAGATATTTCAAGTTGCAGTTTTGGTATTCCCCTTATTTTACTCTGTGACGAGGATATCTTTTGTGTTGCGCCGTCGTCTTTTTTGTTTCTTTTGTTTTCTCTTCGCTCTCCGCCGCCTGCGCGAGCGGAAAAAAGACGACGGCGCAACGCAAAAGATATCCTCGTCACAGAGTAAAATAAGGGGAATACCAAAACTGCAACTTAAAATATCTCGACGTACAGAGCAGCTAGAAAGACAAAATCTGGCGCAAATTGATGCCCGCGCGACGACGAATCGAATGGTGAGGAGATCTCGGCGATTTGTCAGGCCCGTTTCGGTCTTTACCATGAAAAAATACGCACGTCAAATTTACGCACACAATAATACGCACATCAAAAAACCGAGTCTGAACCCGGCTTCACGCCTTTCCGATTGACCCAAGCCTTTTGTTACTACGACTGGCTGGTATGTTTGTTCACAGGTTCCGTGACCCCGGAAGTGTCTGAGACCTTTCTGAGCACGTGTGAGAAGTTGCTTCGTGCGCATGAGACGCTGTCTGATCAGCGAAGAGTTTTGGAGCGGATGCGAGATGAGCTGGAAGAAGAGAGCTCGGAAGCTGGACGGGAGGACGAACAAGAGGAGGAGGAGGGGGAAGAGGAAGCAGTCGTGGACTACAAGAAAAGATTTGAGGAGTTGCTTCTGGCTGAGACTGCGCAGAGGCAGGCAGGAGACGTCACTCGCAACAGTCTTAGATACAACAATTTGAAGACTGGCCTTCGCAAACTACTACACGGTATAAATTTCTGTCCATGCTTCATGGAGTAGCCTACATCGCTAGGAACTCAAGTCGTAATGTATGCAAACTCCACATTACGACTTGAGTTCCTAGCGAATCCTTTTAGTGACCGGACTGCGCACAGTATTTGGGGGTGTTGCAATTTTTTCCAGTGGATAGCTAGGCTTGGGCTGATCTGAGGAGATGGTGCTTCAATATTATGCCGCGTTCACCATACGTCCGTTTTTCACATCCGTACGTCTGATCGATGTATCTAGGAAGGAGGAGTACATTGTCATTCGCGGTTCCATGGACTCCTAGATACGTCAGACGTACGGATGTACAGACGTATATATGGTGAACGCGGCATTAACCCTTCAGGCGATGTCTGCATGTTCAAAATCCAAATGTTTGTTGGTACTCTGCATTGCATTGTAGGTGAGGGGGAGGAGAGAGGTGGGGCGTCCTTGTCCATGGACTCTAGTCTGACGATGACTCAGGCTCACATCTCGGTCAAGGATCCCATCACTCAACAGAAGATCGTGAAGCCAGTCAGGAACAAGCACTGCAAGCACGCCTACGATAAGGACTCCATTACCGCCTTCATACAGAAGGAAAAACGCAGCAAGAAACAGTATCCACGGTACGTACGTATGTATGTATGTATGTACAGGGTGTCCAACCTAAATTTACACAAAATTCAATTGAGCATAACTTCCGTCTTAAGTGGCGTAGAAAGATGGGGCCTAGCTCATCTGAAAGCTCAATTCAAGAGCTATATATTGGTATGTCTGCCGTTTCTGTATGTCCTTCCATTCGCGAGTTAGAGCGATTCTCGCAGACCACATCAAAAAACGTTTTCCCAAAACTGAATTTAATCCAATTTTCAGCTAACACAGCTAATTTTGGAATAACTGGACTAAAACATGGCAATGTGAATGCGATATAGCAAAAGGATTAACCAGCAATCTCTTTCATTATACCTGACCCACTGGAAATGGAATTCTAGCATTTTGAAGAGCTTAGTTTGACAAAATGCTCAAAAACCAAAGTGGTGGTATTGCAATGTGAAGGTTCAGCATTGAGGGTGGATATTTGGGCCACAAAGTGCATAAATGCACGCGAAAGGTCATACAACACAGTGGGATGAATGAGTCAAAGGGTGTTGGTGGGCGACATTCACTTTATGCCAAATTGATCTCTGGCTGAAGCAAAGAATAGGCAGATGACAAGGAAATTGCTGTAGGCTTCCGTTTTGGGAAAACTGTTTTTGAGGTGATCTGCGAGAATCGCTCTAACTCGTGAACGGTAGGGCATACAGAAACGGCAGACATACCAATATATAGCTCTTGAATTGAGCTTTCAGATGAGCTAGGCCCCATCTTTCTATGCCACTTAAAACGGAAGTTATGCTCAATTGAATTTTGTGTAAATTTAGGTTGGACACCCTGTAGTGTATGTTCAGTTTTTTGTACACAACACAGGTATGCACTATGCAGTCTGTGAGTGAGGTAACGTAAGGAATACGACACAAGGCGTTTGTTTTTCTCGGTCACTTTTCCTGCATTCCTTCCTCCCCACAAACGCGTTGATCTTCAAAGTCTCCGTTGACAACTGGTTGTGCAACCGGTGACAACCATTGCCATGGTTACGCACTTTTTATGTGTTGGTTGTCAAGTTGCGCAACTCCTATATATTGGTGGTCAACGGTTTCACAACTCCTCCATATGTCGGCTGTCAACGGAAACTTTGAAGATCGGGAGTATGGCATAGCATGCCATAAAGGCTGCACGCGAAAAGTTTTTCCCGAGCTTTACCTGTTGGGAAACCTGTGCTTATTTTCGTGGACTGACTTATCCTTTTTACTGTGTCGTGGTGTTGTATTGTTCCAGCTGTCCACATATCGGCTGTAGCAATGCGCGGGGAGTGAAACCAGAGGATCTGGAAGACTACCCGGAGTTACTGGAACAGATGGAACTGTCTACCACTCTGCAGCAGCAGGAAAGTGCGATGGACTTGTCCGGGTGATGGAACCTCAAATGCGTGGAATGCATCTCCATATATGAGTGTGGGTCTTGAAAAGCACAGGACGTGACGTACGTTCTGGTACGAAGACGCAAGACATGATGGAATAGTCTTTAGCGCGGGTGTACTGTACTCTATTAAGACATATAAGCACAAGAGAAGCAGTTTGAAAAATAGGGGTGTGCGCTAATAGGGGCGTAATCCCGTGCTGCGTTGCGTGTTCGACTCACGCACTGGCTGCCCAATTTTTCAAACTGCTTCTCTTGTGCTTATATGTCTTAATACGTTCTGGTACCTATGTAAGTATGTGCTTATGTATCTCGTAGTAGTAGCCCCAAACTCTCTGATAATTCGGCCATCCTATTGCTTGCCCGAATTTCATTGCGGCTGTACACGTAAACGATGCTGTTCTGTAATGGGTTAAGTATGTTGCGTTTGTTGTTTATTGTTCGTTGTGTTTCATTTCATGCGATGTAGTAGCACTCGACTCTGAAAGTGAGTAAACTGGTTGATTGCGTTGAAATGCTTGAACTGCAGTTTCTAGCTTGGCTTTGCAAGCCGGCCATTGCTTTCTCATGGCAACTTTATTTTCATTCTCTCTCAGGCTGATATTTCACATTTTCATTCCTGTTGATACAACAGAAATGCGATGACCACATCTGCCGATTCTGAAACGACACCCCTACTGCAGAACGCAGGTGGAATTTCTGGCGAGCTCGAACACCAAGCGAACGAGCTTCGACCAGCAACCGCCAGCCCCGATGGCGCAGTGGAAGAAGGCGGCGGTAAGGAAGAGGAACGGGAGAAGCGAGTTCGATTCCTGCTCGGCCCCAGAGAAAGTGGAGGAGGAACGTCTTGGTGGATGTCCAGTTTCATCATTGTCAACGCCACTTTGGGTGCTGCGCTGCTTAATTTTCCGAAATCATTTGATTCCGCTGGCGGAATTCTCGCTGCCACGCTTGTACAAATTGTAAGCAGAGCGTTGGAGAGTGCAAGGGAGTTTAACCAGCTCCGTAAATGCTCTGACCCGCGGGTCACCCGGGACCGAATAAAAGCGCCAGCGGAAAAGGAGGATATTATTGATGATCCAACCAATCACTGCGGGTGACCCGCGGGCCCTGCGGGTCGGTCAGAGCATTACGAAGCTGGTTAACCCCTCCTTTATTTCGATGGTTGCCACGACCAATATGCTGCCCCCGCCGACAAACTGTCGAGAAAGCCATCTGGTAGAATTTGACAAAATTTGTTGGAAAAAGTGGGACCAGCCCTATGTCGCATTTTGGTCGCGGCGACCACCGAAATACGGGAGGGGTTAACACTATATATGTATCGCTGAAATAGCCCTGTCATCCCCCCCCCCATACGTCTTGGAACGCACCCTACCCTCCTTTCATATGTTTTACATATTTTGTGCAAGGTCCCTATAAATTTGGTTGGAAAAGGTCCGGCTGCTCTTTTTATGTGCGTTCTTTTCAATACAGGTGATAATTCTGTTGGCCGGTGGTTCACTGGTGATTCTGGGATGGTGCGCAGGGTTGCAAAACAGCGAGAGTTACCAGGATACTGTGTTCACCATGTGCGGTGTATGGGGAAAGCGCGCTTGCGCGGCGGTTGTTGCGCTTTGCGCCTACGCCACGTGTGTGGCGTACTTGGTGGTGATTGGGGATCAATCCGACAGAAGTAAAGGCCTCATTCCCAAAGCATTGGTAGGGTACTGCAGGGTAAAACCGGACAGTGGGAATGTGGGACTAGTGCTCGGGAGGACCAATAGTAGCTGTAAAGCTTCAGTGCACTGTATTGTGTATGTACTGTACAGTCCGATCAAAAGCGATACCCGACCCAGCGCTTCATTGGTCTCAAGTCAAAATCATAGTGTTTTAGTTGACGAAAAGATTACTGTCCGGTTTTACCCCGCACTTTCCCTATTTTGATATGCAGCCCCATGCGCTGTGATAATCTTTGACACATACCGCGACTTGGCGTCATTGTTGTCCGTTTATTTGGGTGTTGTCGGTTTTTTGACGAACGTACAACAAACCGACAGCACCCATATGTAAACGGACAACAATCGAACAACAGACCGACAACAGCTGAACGACTTGTTGCCAACAATGACGCCAGGTCGCGGTATGTGTTAAAAATGATACCGTTGCAGTTTTATTCGACAAAGTCGGTCCTTCGTTTTGCAATCTCTGGTACATGGATCGCCGGTTCGTTGTGGGAGTCAGCTCAGCTGTGATTATCTTGCCGTTTTGTTTCTCGAAGAAAATCGATTTCCTGAAATACGCTAGTGCTGTGGCCACGCTCAGTTTGGTCTACTTGGCCTTTGTGGCAGTTTACGTGTACTACATTACTGATACAAGCCAGGTCACAGTTAAAACAAGGTGAGATGTGTAGTGTAGAGATATTCAGCGCTACTACGTTATTTTTGTCTTCTATCATCACTTACTGGAATAGTGAAGTGAGAACAGGATGGCAATAATTTTAGGCCAACAAACTGGTACGATGTGTTCTCCATCTTACCTGCAGTGTGTTTTGCATATCAGGTATGTTTTGTACCAAAGATTTCACTCGTAGTGTAGAAGGAATTAGTGCATAAGCATACTTAGGCTTTACCTATGAATAGTCATTTCACGTGATTTTCTGTACGAAAGGTCGCTGCACTGTTTTTTAGTGCCATGTCACTGCTGTGCCTTGCTACGCCTGCATCAAGCCGCACACTCTCAAGCACTTCAGCTATTCCTTCTCAGCTGGATTAATGATCTGCTTTGTAATTTATACGACTGTCGGTACATACGGCTACTTGACGTACGGTGACAGGATACAAGAAGATCTGCTGGTAAAGTCACGCACTTTTTCATTTGCGGCACATGGTTGCAATGCAACGAGAGCCTGGAAAAATTGACTTGTAATTTTCACATGTGGGTGGATTTGGGTTTAGTCCAGTTATTCCACTGGGAATGGCGTTGTTTTCGCTGGATTCCTGATATTCGCGATCAAGATCTTTCTGTCCTACCCAGTGTGGCTGTTTTGTGGCAGGTAGTAGGCCTAGTAGGTAGAATTGCTTCGATTTTCTATGGTCGTACTATCCGTTCCGTACGTATGCAATGGATGTACTAACGTGACACCAAGTAAAGGGGATGTGCTCAAATTTTCAGACTTGCCATTGCTTCTCTGTGGATGGACATTGTTCAAACTACCACCGATCCGACTGACGAGAGGTTGGAAAGAAATCGAAGAGTCACCACTGCAATCGTGTGGTTTTTCACATCTCTGCTGGTGGCGCTGTTTGTTCCAAATATTGCTTCCGTCATCGATTTTCTCGGATGCCTTGGGGCGGTGCTTATGTTTGTTTTTCCAGGTATGGTACTGGAGTGATTTTGCGACCAAGTCAACTGGGTTGGTTGTTTTGCCCTGGATTGGGCTGCCATTTAGTAATAGTCTACTTTCGCTGGTTTGGTCACGACCTGTGAATGGTAGTCTTTCCAGTACTCGAGCGAGAGTTCGTTGTGGAACTTTGACCGCGCTGTGAAAATTAGAATAAACAACAAGAGTGTATTTCTGCCCATGGTACACTTATGAAAGTACCGCAAGCCACTTCGCGACCGACCACCCAAAAGTCTTACTGCAACTGGTCAGTTAGCAGTTACGTATTTATATGCGGCGAGGAAGCTGCGTCCGTGGCAACACCCAACCCAATGAGTATCCGACCCAGTTGAAATTGGTGGCAAGCAACGTCCGGTATCCGGCATTGTCCCCAATTTCCACATGCTACCCTAAACTTTTGATATCTATCTGCATAATGGCACTGGTTTTTGCTTTGCTACCGTAGGCGCATGTTTGCTACGAGCGGCTTTCATATTTGAATCTTCCTTGAGTACAAATCAGCAAAGACTGACAACTGCGGTGGCCTGCGGCTATTTGGTTCTCGGCTGGTTCACTTTTGGTCTGACATTCACGCAAACGATTGAATATGATTTGCATCTTTCCTCTGCGAAACGTACACACTTTTGTGATTGATATTGTTGGATAAAGGTTTCTATTTTTTGGCACGTTCACGTTCCTTCCAATGGAGGAAGACGAATACCGTATTTACCGGTGCATACCCCCGGGGGTATGCAAAAATTGAGAGGTCCCATATGGGGGTATGCATAGCATAGGGGGGGGGGGGGGGGGGGTTATGCATGGGGCATTTTTTATGTTTTTGAGAGGGTCGCAGAGGCATATTTTTTAGGTCAAAAGCACGTGTTTTAGGGCATAATTGAGGTCAAAACAGGGGTATTCTAGTACAATACACCCCCAAGCAGGCTTATAGGCATCTTAGCTTGGTGTGGGAGGGAGTGGCTATGGGTACTATATGACCAGCTTACATAGGTAGGTTCAGGTACTGTACAGTACATATGGGGGTATGCATAGGGGGGTTATGCATTGGGCATTTTTTATGTTTTGCCAATATGGGGGTATGCATTGGGGGGTTATGCATTGGGGGGGTTATGCATCGGTAAATACGGTATATGGATCACCGCATGCAACTGACCGATTGCAAACGACCTATTTGCTTTCTTTGATATAATTTGTAGTGAAATAAAACGAGTCCCGGCGTTACAGACGGGGTGTCGGCGTCGGATAGGATGTGTCGAATTTTCTTTTGCGAGAGCGGAGCCGGCAGAGGGGGCACACTAATTAGCAAACTTTTCAAACTAGCAAACCAGCAAACCAAGGATCCCTAAAAGGCAAACTTTGCAAAAGGCAAACCAAACCGTATTGCGCGGTTTAGGAAAATAATAAGGCTGGCTATGCTTGCACAATGAGGAAGTATTATAGGCGGGGGCGGGGACAGGGCGGGTATCTGAAAAAATTGTGAATGGGGAGGCAGGGTGGTGACAGAAATCTGGTGTGATGGGGTTTGGTGAAGGTGGGGGTGGGGCATATTGATACTGATGCAGGTGGGAAAGGGGGGATGGGGGTGAATGAGACCCTATGAAAGTAGCGGGCACATGAGAAACTGTGGTAGTTTTCCATGCAACACTGGGCTGATGTCACAGTGCACTATAGTATGGCCAGTAAGAGTTCTCTATGGCATTCAAGGCGCAATGCATAAAATAGCTTCACAACTGCAGATTTTTGTCCATGCTTCATTTACAGGGTGTTTCATAAAATACTCGCCGGATGTTTGTGGTTATATCTCCCCACCGGAGTGTCACATTTGAATGCAGTTTTTTGCGTTGAATAGCCAAGGCTTCAACGTTGATGCAAGCAAAATTTCAGCTTTCTAGGCCAACAGGAAGCGGCTCAAACAGCTCGATTTGCAAAGCGTCAATTTTCACACATTTTTGAAGGTGGCCAGGTTCAGATCGGCTCCGGTTTTTCTCTCCCCAGTTTACCTAACCCAGTTCTCTCCTTAGTTTTCCTTCCGCAGTATTCCCCTCCCCAGTTTTTATCTGGAGCACAAGTTTCGGTAGTTTTCCATCTCCATGCCACTTCTCTTGCAGATTCGAACTTAGCAAACAGTGTTACAGCCAAAATTCGGTCATCCAAGCTTTTCCTTGGGACGCTGATGCCATGGTGACCAAACTGAAGTCTATCTTTGACAAGACTGCTCAAAAATGCATAAAAGTTAGCGTTGAATGGTGAACAGGCTTGAAAGAGCGAGAAAAAAGCGAAAATGCAAATCTATTGCCTCGCCTCAGTGCCCCCCTGCCTCCGTTTTGCACCAAAAAAGGCGCCGCAACTTTGACCGCTTACAGTGCCATGACAATGCAACCTAGGAAGCTAAAATTTTGGCTGCATCAACGTTGAAGCCTTGGCTATTCAACGCAATAAACCGCATTCGAATGTGACACTCCAGTGGGGAGATATAAGCACAAACATCCGGCATGATATTATGAAACACCCTGTACTAATAGGAGTATTGCAAACTACACAGGACGACTTGAGTTCCATGGGAACTCTCTCTGGCCAGACTATAGCCAGCTCTGAGGCAGTCTGGCACTCTACAGATGTGCAGCGTTCTTATCCAAGTCACCCATGTGGGACACAGAAACTGGTGTGGTGCAGTGCCACAGGCAAAGTTGGATTTCCATATTTTCGACTTCATGTTGTCATGGTTTCTATGGCTCCCAGCAAATAATCCCCCACACTCCCCTCAAGTACACCTGCTTTCTCACCCGTTCCTGTTCCCGTTCCCGCAAATACCTACACCCTGCGGCCGCGGACAACAATAAGCATAGAAACTAAATCCTCACAGTGCGGCTTGGTTTGCCTTTTAGAAAGTTTGCCTTTTAGTGCTGTTGGTTTGCTAGTTTGCTAGTTTGGAAAGTTTGCCTTTTAGTAAAAGCCCCGGCAGAGCAAACCGAACCGGAACCAACGAAGCGATGTGGAACGTCGGCGGGAGCGAACAGCGAACGAAGGAAGAGTTTCTGGAAGATTAGGAGGCTTACCGCCGCCGATTTGTGTAATTTTGCAGGTTAGCTTGTTGTCATTCCCATTCATTTTGTGATGTGCATTTTTTTGTGTGAATGGAATACGTACGTTCAAAAATGTGCGTTTTTGTAGGCAGACAGCAAAAGGGGGTTTTTTTTTTTTTTTTTTGTTTTGGGATGATTAATGTGATTTTTTTTTCATCTGTCCCGCTTTTAGATTTTCCGTTTAGATAGTTCTTCTTTTTCTTTACTTTTTTCTCAACGTATTAGAGAATATAGTAATAATATACCGGAGCGTCCAAGGATTACCTCCAGTTAGTTTTATCTCGTTTCTTTTTCTTGCTTTTTATTTCTTTTTCCCTTTTCTTTCTCAATTTTTCTTATCTATAATGATGCTCCTATTACACAAATCGGCGGCGTCCTCCTTTTAGCTTTCCTTGTCTTTCCTTATCGCTTCGTTCGGTTCGGTTCTTTCTAAAGCTTTCCTAGACTACACTAGGCTTTTAAGGCGCCGACTGTGAGGTTTAGTTTCTATGCTTATTGTTGTCGCGCCGCAGGGTGTAGGATTTGCGGGCGGGCAGGCGGGTGAGAAAGCAGGTGTACTTGAGGGGAGTGTGGGGGATTATTTGCTGGGAGCCATAGAACCATGCAACATGAGTCGATATGATCCAACTTTCCTTGCACAACCAGTTTCTGTTCACTGGGTGATTGGTAACGCTAATCTGTAGCCAGCTCCTAGAGCTCTTATCTGCCAGAGAGGTTCATGGACTCAAGTCGTCTTGTAGTTTGCATACTCCTATTAGTCAGGGTGTTTCATAATATCATGCCGGATGTTTGTGCTTATACTCCCCACTGGAGTTACATTCGAATGCGGTTTATTGCGTTGATGCCAGGCTTCGTTGATGAGCCAAAATTTTAGCTTCCTAGGTTGCATTTCATGGCACTGTAAGCGGTAGTTGCGGCGCCTTTTTTGGTGCAACGGAGGCAGGGGGCACTGAGGCGAGGCATAGATTTGCATTTTCGCTTTTTTCTCGCTCTTTAGCCTGTTCACCTTAACGCTAACTTTTATGCATTTTTGAGCAGTCTTGTCAAAGTAGACTTCAGTTTGGTCACCATGGATCAGCGTCCAAGGAAAAGCTTGGATGACCGAATTTTGGCTGTAACACTGTTTGCTAGTTCGAATCTGCAAGAGAAGTGGCATGGAGATGGAACTACCGAACTTGTCTCCAGATAAAACTGGGGAGGGGATACTGCGGAGGAAACTAAGGAGAGAACTGGGTTAGGTAAACTGGGGAGAGCCGGAGCCGATCTGAACCTGGCCACCTTCAAAAATGTGTGAAAATTACGCTTTGCAAATCGAGCTGTTTGAGCCGCTTCCTGTTGGCCTAGAAAGCTGAAATTTTGCTTGCATCAACGTTGAAGCCTTGGCTATTCAACGCAAAAAACTGCATTCAAATGTGACACTCCGGTGGGGAGATATAACCACAAACATCCGGCGAGTATTTTATGAAACACCCTGTAAATGAAGCATGGACAAAAATCTGCAGTTGTGAAGCTATTTTATGCATTGCGCCTTGAATGCCATAGAGAACTCTTACTGGCCATACTATAGTGCACTGTGACATCAGCCCAGTGTTGCATGGAAAACTACCACAGTTTCTATGTGCCCGCTACTTTCATAGGGTCTCATTCACCCCCATCCCCCCTTTCCCACCTGCATCAGTTCAATTGCCCCACCCCCACCTTCACCAAACCCCATCACACCAGATTTCTGTCACCACCCTGCCTCCCCATTCACAATTTTTTCAGATAGCCGCCCTGTCCCCGCCCCCGCCTATAATACTTCCTCATTGTAAGCATACCAGCCTTATTATTTTCCTAAACCGCGCAATACGGTTTGGTTTGCCTTTTGCAAAGTTTGCCTTTTAGGGATCCTTGGTTTGCTGGTTTGCTAGTTTGAAAGTTTGCTATTAGTGTGCCCCCTCTGCCGGCTCCGCTCTCGCAAAAGAAAATTCGACACATCCTTCCGACGCCGACACCCGTCTGTACGCCGGGACTCGTTTTATTTCACTACAAATTATATCAAAGACAGCAAAAGGTTCGACGAAGAAGTAAACTGAAAAAGCAAGGAAAAGATGGGCAGAAAGCACAGACACGAGAGTGATAAACTGTAAGTTTCCTGGCGGAGCGTTTCGTACATGCAATACTGTAATTCTATCATGCCTCCTTGGTTTGAACGTACTACATACTTTCGTGTTCGTAGTATGTATGTGTTTTATGTAGCTTCGCGTATGCATGTACTGTACTGCTCCCTATTCATAACGACTGATGCCGAGTTCAGATAAGACAAGGACTTGCATTTCCTTGGATAAGAGACGTACTTCCGAGGTAACGTACGTTGGACGTATAAGCCCGAAAAGGTCAGTGGCTGTCCATGCTTTTTCGGACGTACGTTTCTGATCTGAACACGGCATGAAATGCTGTGCAATCATCAGCGGGTTGGTATTTGTTTAGCTACGTCTCGTCCTCAGAGTGGCGAGATTTGTTTGGAGGACACAAGGATGGTAAGGCCAAAATGTTACGTGTTATTATCGCCTCACAAAAGTAAGGTAGCTTCCTTGCTGTTGCTACCATCTATTGAGTGTTGTGGCAGGGACACTAAAATATTGTTTACGTATTTTTCAGACAGTGCCAGCCAATACCTGCGTGCTACGTTCAAGCGTCTGCCTTTCACTCATTGCAGTCTCTCGTTTTTGCCGTTTGAAGACCCCGTGTGCACTCCGGATGGCACAATTTTCGATCTGATGTATGAATTGCCATCTTTTGCAGTTGCCAATTTTATACGCACTTGACTGATGCCGCATATAGTTGAGTAGATTGCAGGTGTCTCAAAACTCTTGCATGTTCGTGTTTCAGCAGTAGTGGACTGCTACACTTACACATCGTGCGAGTTTGGGAAACCCGCTATGTACTTACCTTTTGGTTTTTGCAGGAACATTGTTCCATTTCTGAAGAAGTATGGCATAAATCCTGTGAGTGGGGAGAAAGTCAGTTCAAAGTCTCTTATTCCTCTCAAGTTCCACAAGAATAGTCAAGGTATGAGTACAGTTAGGCTCGACATAGATATTTAGGGGATTAAGCTTATGCCGCTTGGCTTGGTCTACCTATAACTGTTCGGTAAATGCACTGAACGTCATGCCTCATCTTATTGGACAAAATCTATATTGTAGGATGTTTGTTTCAGATGAATTTCACTGTCCTGTGACCTTCAAAACGTTCACTGGCAACACGCACATCGTTGCTATCAGGACCACAGGCAATGTGTACTGCATGGAAGCCATACAGGAGCTGTGCCTCAGGCCCAAGAATTACCAAGACCTGCTTACCGATACTCCGTTTACGAAAAAGGATATCATAACGCTGCAAGACCCGAATCATTTGGACAAGTTCAACATCAATAAATTTCATCACATCAAATATCGCTTGAAAGTGGAAGATGAGGGTGAGGAAAATGATAGAAAGCTTGCTGTTTTGTGATCCCTTCCCCCTGCAACCGATTATGAGTGGATGTTTGAGTTTTGCAGAGGAAGAGAAACGGAAGCTTCAAGATCCTAACTTTTTCTTGCGCAAAGTCAACACTGAAATGCGGGACACTTTGCAACAGCTCGAGAAAGACTACAAACCGCCGGTACAGCATATTTTTACTATTCCATTCATGCTCAATTCGTCCTCGCTTTTAAAATTGCTTCACGTTGTATTGTGATATGAAGCTTTGCGATGTTTGTTGTTGTGTTGCAGGAGAAGAAAGCTGCTCCGCCTCCCAAAGCAGACTCGATAAATGCAGCTCATTACAGTACAGGAGTTGTGGCGGCCGGGTTCACGTCAACAACTATGGAACCGTTCACTCAGCATGAGCCAGCTGTGCTTGCCGAAGATGTACTCAGGTATGCAGGATACTTTTCGTACGTACATGCAATATGTACGTACATATGAACGTACATAGGTACTACTCTGTCGTCGACGTACGGTATGTAAATGGCACAGGTAGCAGTTACTCTAGGCATATTTTGGTATTACAATTACTATTTGGTATTACAATTACGTTCGTAGTGTGGGAGGGAGAATGGGTATTTCAGGTATCGCCGAGTGAAGAAGAAGGGCTACATACGTCTCATCACTAACTACGGCCCCCTGAATCTGGAGTTGCATTGTGATTTGGTGCCAAAAACCTGCGAGAATTTCATTACCCATTGCAAAAACGGATATTACGATAACTGCATATTTCATCGGCTCATTAGAAACTTCATGGTAAGATCCGCGTGTCTTTTACACAAAACTGTATTAGTATAGTAGGTCAGAAGTTTGTAGTCGCAGTAGGACTACGCGTAAATTAAGGTCTCAATGCCCTGTTTTTCTGAGCATGGACTCCTGTACTACTAGTGAAGTATCTGGTGATATCTAATTCCAGCTGTTTTCACTTCCTGACACCATACGATCATCCGTCTGCTTGTTTTCCGTTCGCTGTTTCCGCTCCAGTCGCGCTCTCTGCGCTCGTCTTCGTACTATGCAGGGACAACTGTCTATGCATGGACTTCTGGATAAATTTAGTCCAGGCTCTCCTGAGCCAACGAAAGCGAGTTGAGAGGAGATCAAGATATCGATCGAAAGCTTGTTACACGATCTCTTTGACGAGCCATAGAGCGCCTCTTGAAACGGCCTCTCCGTGGCGCTATTCTTGATTGAAACGATAACTTTTTCAAACACGTTCTTCTTGGATAACTTTGGGTAGAGGCAACGTAGAGAGGCGCCGCAGGTACCGATCGATTCCTCTCGTCAAGACGCGTTGAATGGTGTGCCGCATGTTGAAAAATACCCAGTGGTTCCTTCGGAACACCCAAATCGCGTGGTTTTTGGGGCGTTCTTCGGCGTGTCGTACTGCGCCGAATACAAGAGCTTTGGCGCTGCCGTTTGGTGTACGTGTAGAGGAAGGGTTGTTCTATATTTACATGATAAGTGATCACTTTTATCTTGCACATAACGGCTACGAGGAAGCCTCAAATTTGGCTCCGAAACAGGGCATTGAGACCTTAACACATACCATACCACGACTTGGCGTCATTGTTGGCAGCAAAGGAGTTCAGCTGTTTTGTTGTTCATTTGTTGTCCGTTTATATATGGATGTTGTCGGTTGGTTTGTTGTCCGTTCATCAACAAATTGACAACAAACCGGCAACAAACCACAACACCCATATAAAAACGGACAACAATTTGTTGCCAACAATGACGCAAGGTCGCGGTATGTGTTAAGTATGCTATGAATGCTTTGTAGGTGCAAGGCGGAGACCCGACGGGCAAGGGAACGGGCGGGGATTCGATCTGGGGTGGCAGTTTCAAGGATGAGTTCGTTCCGCAACTGAGCCACGCGGGCAGAGGCATCTTGAGCATGGCCAACAAGGGAAGCAACACCAACACGTCGCAGTTGTAAGAGCTGGCGCGCGGCACACATCAAAGGGCGATTATTTGTAGTCGATTGCCCCCAAGTGAAAGAACCTCGGCCTGTTCACGCGCTGCAATATTTATTATCAGAGAGGCAGAAAAAATCAGCATAAAAAGCCTTGCGTTTCCTTCTGTCTTGCACGGCGCGGTTTCAAGATACTGAGGCCCTTTTTCTTCAGCAACCGATTATACGCGTGTCCAATATTATTGGTGGGATGTGGTTTAGAATATCAATATGTAATTCATTGCAGTTTCATAACCTTTCGCTCATGTACCCATTTGGACAAGAAGCACGCAGTATTCGGTCGTGTTGTGGGTGGCATGGAAACGCTGAACAATATCGAAATCCTGGAGGTGGATAAGAAGAATCATGACCGGCCTCTGGTATGTTTTTGTGTCAGTGTGCGTGCGAATATCTGTGCTATGTATGTATGACATGTATGCACGTAGTAGGGTACTGTGGGGGTAAACCCGGACACCTAAGCTTTTATGAACGTGCCGCTTCAGCAAATGACGAACGTAGCTCATTCGAAAGAGGAGAGTTCAAGGAATCGATCGGTAGAATACTTGTCTCAATCGGTTGTATGGTTGCTGAGTTATGCTAGGTGTCCGGGTTTATACCCCGTGTCCGGGTTTACCCCACAGTACCCTACGTACTGTATATTTGTGGATTTTGCAGACGGAAGTGAAAATCCTGACCAGCCAAGTCTTTGTGAACCCTTACGAAGAGGCAGACGAGCAGCTGGCGCAGGAACGGGCTGCTTTGAAAGCCAAGGAGGCAAAGGAGCAGGAGAAGCAACAGCAGCCTTCCACTTCCACCGCATTGGGTGCGCCAGTGCCAGTGTACAGAGACGGAGTCGGCAAGTACATACGGAGGAAACCGAAGAAGGTTTTGGACGATGGAAAAGAGGAGGAAGAGGAGGAGGAGAGCGAAGAGCGAAAAAAGAAAAAGAGCAAACTCGTTTTATAGCGGAGGAGATACAGCGAGGAGCTTTTTGCTTTAGAATAGTTATTCGCTGGCCGGTAGCATTCATGATAAATTTGATGTACAATGGGTCAGACCAGAATAAAGGAAGATGGTGAAAGTTTTACCCCACAACGTTCCGGCTCATACTGACTTGAGCCTTCATCAGACTTCATGCTTGTTTTTTTGTTTTAGCCACCTGATGAAGGCTCAAGTCTGTATGAGCCGAAACGTTGTGGGGTAAAAGGTTCACCATCTTCCTTTGGTCTGACCCATTGTACATCAAATGTATCATTTTTGCTTTAGTTCCTGGACTGCGCCGCGGTTACTTCGGCGAGTACAGAACTGCCTTTGTGCATGTGGTGTGTGCAAGGGAAAACGGTATGTATGTGATCAGACATCGGCACGGTAATCGGGGTGGGGTATGTAATTTTGGGGATCTCCATAAGGCTGTGAGCTTGGGGTATGTAGTTTTTCGCTATATGGGAGTGGGTTATGTGAGGGGGTGTGGGTGTGCTGTACATACCCCAACTGACTCAAGGCCGACGTCTGATTATGATGTGTAAGTACGTTTGTATGATGTTTATGTGTGCGTGAATGAATATGTTATGTGCTACGTTGCACAAACAACGTCTGACTGTTTTCCCATGATGGGTCAAGTAAAAATTGGAACCAATTTGTGAGTTTTGCTTGCGTGTTGACTGTAAAGCTGGCCTTGCTTAGCGCGTGACTAACTACAGCGCTTTACATTGCGTGTAAAACTGTGCTCGTAAAAGGTGATGCCAAAAGTGTATGTACAGTATGTGTTGCACCAGTTTGTTGCAGGTTTTGCGAATGCATAAATAAACCCTACTTGCTAAAACTGCAAGGTGGTGGTGTCAAGGTTATTTGCCATACTTCTGCTGCTACTTACACTCTGAAAACGGGGACGCAATACTGAAATTCTGTTATGTCCAGAGAGGGGAGCATCAGATTGCAAGATCTGAAGGAAAAAGAAAATGAAGAAGAAAGACAGCAGGTAAATGTATATGAGAGGAAGAAGTGTGATGGTACTTCTGTTTATAGTCTGGCCAGAGAGAGTTGGCTATGGGACTCAAGTCGTCCTGTGTAGTTTGTATGTACTTCTGCTAAATAGGAGCACATGAATCACGGACAGAAATCCACATTTGTGAATGTATTTTACGCAACGCACCTGAATGCCATAGCGAACTCTTACTGGCCAGACTATAGTTTGCTTGTCTGTTGAGAAAATTTGGTTTGCTTTTGTTCAACGTGTGAACGAAGGTACGAGTTGAGTATGTAGGTCGCACTTCGCAAAACAGTGCAGTGCATGCTGTCGCTATATATTTCTCTCGGCTCCTTAGCCGCTGTAGCGTAAGACAGTAGGAAGGAACACCTACAATGCTTTAGGGTTCGGTTGCCATGGCTGCTAACTGCTTTTATCAACATTTTGTTTATTTCTCGTTTGAGTTGATTAGTTTCTTGCAAGCAGCTGATTCTCCTGGTCGAGATCAGGTTATTTCTTGTATTGTAACACCATGGCTTATGCTTATTACAGTATATTTGTGATTGAAACCTCCAAGTCCATTATGGGCAATCTCCAGGTTTTGCTTGTGCGTGTTCTCTGTTTGTTGTACATGTACAGTACGTATGAAGGTTGCGGGTGTCCCCGAGGTGGTGTTGCATGAGAGTTCGCGTGCGTGAGAGTTCGCGGTGTTGAATTTTCTCGCGACCCCCACCATTTTCTGTTGTATCTAATGGTGGGGGTCGCGAGAAAATTGACGCAGATAGGGTACTGCGGAAGTAAACCCGGACACCTAAGCTTTTCTGAACTTGCCGCTTCAGCAAAATGATGAACATGGTAAAATAAAGAATCGATAGGTAGAATACTTGTCTCAATCGGTCGTATGGTTGCTGTGATATACTAGGTGTCTGGGTTTACCCCACAGTACCCTACACATCTGTATAGTATTTACACATACAACGTATATGTACTGTACGTTGCAGTTGCCAAACTCCACTTCGATCTCGGGGAATTTGCGCGGAGACGGCTCAGACGGCGGCGGCGGCGGCTGCACTCTGCCCTATTCCGTCAGCGACGGCAGTCTCATGGCAAAACAGAGGCGGCATCCGAAGGCGCACGCTCCTCCGCCGCCGCCTCCTTCGCGAGAAGTCTCCACGGCGGAGGTTCTGAAAGTGAAACTGAGGAAACAGTCCACAGTTCCGTCTTCAACCGCGCCCATTCCTTGGCGTCGCCTACCCTGGATAGTTGGTAAGTATGTAAGGATAAGGAATGCTTTTGGGGTTTCCCTCAAAACCGCACAAAAGTCGTACATCCCGGGTCGTTGTGGACAGCTTGAAAAGTTGGAAGGTTGTCTCTATGCGCCGCATGCAAAGTACGGCGCTCGCGCGTAGACAGTTGCGAAAAGCGCGCCAAATTCTGGTCCTCTTCTTTCGCAACTGTCAACGCGCGCGCGCGCCGTACTTTGTACGCGGCGCATAGACAGCCTTTGGTTTTTGTCAAGCTCTCTTCACCGACCCAGGACTTTTGTGCGGTTATGTGGACATGTGGCGCAGATGGTTAGGCAACGGATCGAGGTTCGAATCTCGCTGCGTGTGAATAGTTCTCGTGGCATTTCTAAATCTGCAATAATTATTTAGCTCTAGTATACTTCGGAGTGCAAGCGACATGCTCTATGGGGTTTACTAGGGGAAAGTCGCTTGCTATGGCAATCGTGCCTGGCTATCATACTAATTGAAATTGCGAGAGCGAGCTGAGCGGTAAATAAAAGAAGGTAGCTACATTTATCTGACAGGGACGCGTGATTTGTTCGCTAATGAAACATCAAGGTTGCTTAGTTGCCGTGATAATTTTGCTCTCCACTCAATCTTGGTGACGTACAACAGAGCTACGAGTAGGTAGTACATAACGCATGCACACACGAGTACATGATAGAACATAACGAACACGTGCAATTGTTACTATGTTTGTTATTTCAGGTCTCTGTTTGGTTGTGCTGTCGTGTTGGCTGCGTGGTTTCCTACTCGGGTTCCTCTGGGGTGTGTATGCTGCTTCGCTATTGGCTGTGGCGCTGTTCAATATGATTCTACCGACGGAGAAGTCGTGGGGAGAGGAAGAGAGGGAAGCTCAAAAAATGCATTTTCCCCACGACCTCTTACACGAAGATAGCGTCACTGGAGAGAAGAAGATTGTTTATCGGGTAAGGGCGGGCACACGGTGTTTATATGCGCATTCTTGGCAGTAGAGAGTGCGAAAAGAGATATTGTGACTGAATGGACGATAGGAGATATTGTGATGAAGAGAAGAAGATTGTTTATCGGGTAGAAAGTGTTTATGCATTCTTGGCAGTGGAGTGCGAAGGGAAATATTGTGACGTACCGCTTTCCGTGTGACGATAACCGGGCCTCGAAAAGGAGGAAAACAGAACGGGAATTAAATCCGTTAGCCAATTGCGTATTTGGCATCAATGTATTTCAGGGTTGGATGAATGAGATCTCAGGCGAGTATTCGCCGTCCACGTATCACGTGAACAACGCGCGTTCTGTGATGGTGCGCCTAGACGGAGCCACGCTGCGCATATCTCAACCGAGGCACAACGTGCTGAGGCATACCTGGTGGGAAGATCCCTACCTGAAACAGCCACCGCCCACCTTCAGAGCGCAGAGACTGCTGGACTTGGAGGGCACCGAGGTAGGTATGCTACACCTGCTATATAGGGTACTATGGGGTAAATCCGGACACCTAAGCTTTTCTGAACTTGCCACTTCAGCAAATGATGAACATGGTAGCTCATTTGAAAGAGGATAGTTCAAGGAATCGATTGGAAGAATACTTGTCTCAATCGGTCGTATGGTTGCTGAGATATATTTAAAAATTATGTGTCCGGGTTTACCCCCGTGTCCGGGTTTACCCCACAGTACACGAGTTGCAGTAACGTGATTGGATTGGTCGATAGCGACCCGGCGGTATTAGTGAAAGTTTGGATCGGTGCCTGCGGGGTCGTCGACGTCCATTTGTTGTCAATTCAATTCTTCAATTCAATTCTTCTTTTCACTCGCTCCTTTTCCGCTTCCAGATGATTGAACAAGGTCGACGACCCCGCAGATACCGATCCAAACTTTCACTAAATACTGCGGGGTCGCTATCGACCCAACCCAATCGCGTTATCGCAACTCGTCCATAGTGCATCCAGCGAGCGGTGCCTCTGGGCCTTTGCCCGTGCTGCGCAATTTGCATGTACTTTCTCACAGTTGGAAACATTAAGAAAGGTTTTCTGTAGCGGTTGCATAGTACGTGGAAGGGGGGTACTTTTTGTAAATCGAGATAATATGCCTATCGGATTCCCCATCAAAAACTGCATATGTAGATGAAGTTTTAGGAAAAAATTTGTTCAGGCATCATCGAGATATTCATGGGTAAAGGTGGGCAGGTCGCATTTTTGCCGTTTTTCAACGTTTTTAGCCATATTTCAGCAACCGCAGGGCTTAGAGGGCTACAATTTGGCGTGCGAAAAGATCCCATAGGGACCCAAGTCTGGACCAATTTTGAGCCCAATCGGCCATCTGTGTGGCGAGATATAGCATCACAAAGTGCATTTCTATATATTTTGCACCTGTTGCAAATTTAGTTTTTTGAATACCACGGCGCGAATACATGCCCTGCACGGGGTAAAATTTTGACAGCAAGTAGAGAAGGGTTAGGCCTAAAAACTTTAGTACTACCGCAAAAAATCTCTATAATTGGAATTGGGACTACAGTCCTCTCGAATAGTGAAAAATACAGCAAAAATTTTCCCGCCTTTTTTATTTTTCAAGATAAATGAGCAATACCACTGAAATTTTTTCCTCGTAAGTAGCCTATCTTATGTAGAATTTGATGTAGATTTCAAAAATAAAATTGTTTTTCCCAAAAAATTTAACCCCTAGCATATAATTTTGCAAAAGTAGTATATTTTTGTGAATTTAGGGTAAGGGTTAAATTTTTTGGGAAAAACAATTTTATTTTTGAAATCTACATCAAATTCTACATAAGATAGGCTACTTACGAAGAAAAAGTTTCAGTGGTATTGCTCATTTATCTTGAAAAATAAAAAAGGCGGGAAAATTTTTGCTGTATTTTTCACTATTTGAGAGGACTGTAGTCCCAATTCCAATTATAGAGATTTTTTGCGGTAGTACTAAAGTTTTTAGGCCTAACCCTTCTCTACTTGCTGTCAAAATTTTACCCCGTGCAGGGCATGTATTCGCGCCGTGGTATTCAAAAAACTAAATTTGCAACAGGTGCAAAATATACAGAAATGCACTTTGTGACGCTATATCTCGCCACACAGGTGGCCGATTGGGCTCAAAATTGGTCCAGACTTGGGTCCCTATGGGATGTATGTGTGTACCAAATTGTAGCCCTCTAAGCCCTGCGCTTGCTGAAATATGGCTAAAAACGTTGAAAAACGGCAAAAATGCGCCTGCCCACCTTTACCCATGAATATCTCGATGATGCCTGAACAAATTTTTTCCTAAAACTTCATCAACATATGCAGTTTTTGATGGGGAATCCGATAGGCATATTATCTCGATTCACAAAAAGTACCCCCCTTCCGCCTATACTACAGGCTACTCTCAATCCTTACAGAAAACGTCTCTTAAACGCAGGGAAATAAATCCGTGAATGAGTATCTATCTGGCCCAAAGATACCTCTTGCTGCATGCGCTGATTTCCTAACAAACAACCTGCTCAGTTCCGTTCAGTTTCCTTTGAGACATTGCAAAGTCTGGCCTTCCTATAGTCTGGCCAGAGAGAGTTCGCTATGGTACTCAAGTCGTCCTGCGTAGTTTGCATGTACTTCTGCTAAATAGGAGTACACAAAGCACGGACAGAAATCCGTATTTGTTAATCTATTTTACGCAACGCACCTTGAATGCCATAGTGAACTCTTACTGGCCTGACTATAGGTGTTAGTGTGAAGCTACTGTGCACATAATCTGGTGTAATTTGTGGTTGAGTAGGTGGTCCTACGTCCGAGAAATCTGGCCAGACGAAGATGGTGGTCGAGGAAGTACCCGATCTGTTTGAGACTGAAGGAGCAGAAGGCGAAGGGACAGGAAGAGGAGGAAGTGTTCTTGTTTGCCCGATCCTGCAGGGAAAAGGAGCAGTGGTTCCATAGGTACGAATGTGGTGTGGTACGCATTTACATTCTCTTTGTAGTACGATGGTAATTTGCCGGTATACTGTTGTAGTGCGGGGTAATTCGGGCCAGGGGTATGCTGTTGTAGTGCGGGGTAATTCGGGCCAGGGGAAATTCGGGCCACCCTATCTAAACCTTTTTCTTAGTGGGATTTAAAAATGATCCTTGTCCTTTCTTCTTCCAGAAAGTTATGCAGCTTCCCAAATTTACCTGTTGCCTGTGGTCTCACTCTGCTAGGTGGCTCGAATTACCCCACCCACACTATTGTACGCAATTTATAGATTGCGTCAAGCAGCGTTGCGGGAGACGTTCAGTTCTCCCGACCATGATTTGGATCCTCTGGGCGCTGAGTGGATAGCCTATGCCAGTGCGCGTAACGAATTCCAGTGGTAAGCTTGTGCGTACATATAATGTCGGCGTTAAGAGTTCGCTGTGGAACTCGAGTCGTTTTGCGTAAAATTGAGAGACAAGTGCGGCTTTCTTGCTTTCTTGCTCCACGTGCTCTATTCTGGAAGAGTTGATACGAACTGCGCAGCTCGAGCTGCGTTCTATAGCGCATCTCTCTGTCCACACACACTACATAGTCTGTATGCGTGCGTGTAAGCTTTCGTGATTGCACAGGTATATGGAGAGAATGCTGGACTCCGGGGTACAGAGATCTGTGGAGCCGGAAGAGGGCTCGCGCAGTATGGATCTGGGTGCCATATTCTGGAAGGAAGAGACCATTCCTCCCACCACTGGCGGAGACCAGCTGGCCTGGCTCAATGCTTTCGCTGCCAGGTACATAGGTAGGGTACTGTGGGGTAAACCCGGACACCTATAAGCTTTTCTGAACTTGCCGCTTCAGCAAATGATGAACATGGTAGCTCATTTGAAAGAGGAGAGTTCAAGGAATCGACTGGTAGAATACTTGTCTCAATCGGTCTTATGGTTGCTGAGATATACTATTATAGGTGTCCGGGTTTACCCCCGTGTCCGGGTTTACCCCACATTACCCTACCGTCTATCTTATTCTTGCTCACGCTGTGCCGATAAGCAGTGAGTCCACCCGGAGTGTTTATCTTTATCTCACTTTCTGTATGTTTTGCAGGGTGTTCTTCGACTTTTCTCGCGATCGCGAATGGGTCGGTCGGGTGAAGGAAAGAATTCAGAGAAAGCTCGCCACTATACGGGTAATTGTGTATGTTATGTACCGGACGTACTGTACATGTCTCCGTTCGTACGTAGTACATATACATATTACATAGTACTACGGGAGTGTGTGAATAACATGTGGTTTGTTTGTTGTGCGTGCGTTGTAGTTGCCGTGCTTTATCGAGACGCTGTCGCTGAGCGGTCTGGATGCAGGAACGGTGACGCCGAAGATTCGAGCTGTGCATCAGCCTGTCTTCGATTCTTGGGGCCTCTGGGTCTGTCTTGATGTGAGAAACGCACTGTGACTGTGACTGTGAGCTGTCCAGAGAGAGTTGTCTTTGGGATTAGGCCTTTGCCCGTGCTGCGAACAGTAGAAACTCATTCAGGAGTATTTCTCCGCGTTTCATGTTGAATAGTACGTACATACATTTACAATGCGCAGCAGGAGCAAAGGCCTCGTTTGACGGGCTATATCAGTATGTAACATAGTATCTTACTGATGTCTGAGTGTATGTTTTCGTTCGTACATGACGTACCGTATTTACCGGTGCATAGCCCCATGCATAGCCCCCAAATCCCCAATGCATACCCCCCCCCCCCTCCCCCCTGTGCAAAGCCCCATATAGGACCATGGGGCATGCACCAGTAAATACGGTACATATCACATGCGGTTTTTCCCGTATCCGCTGCAGGTGCATTACACTGGCGGCGTGCAGTTGGTTCTGGAGACGAAGCTGAATCTGATGAAGCTGAAGTCGGAGGCGGCGGCGGCGGAGGTGGCAGGAGGAGGAGGGGGAGAAAGGAGGCGGTCTTCTCAGTCCTCCGCTCCTCCTCGCTCGCCCTCTTCTGGAGGAGGAGGCGGAGGAGGCAGATACTCGGACTCCGAGGCGCTGGAGAGTCCCGAGTCCTCGCCGGACGAAGACGCGCCCGGCCTCTTCTCCTCCAAGGACAGCAAGGAGGAGGGCAAGAAGGAAGGGTACGAGTTGAGTTGAGTTGAGGTGTCTGCGGTTCAGTGCACTGTCGTGTCTATAAAGTGAACATGTCTATGTACTATAGGCTTTATTAGGTGTATTTATACACCTAGTAGCTTTATGTACATACAATACGTATGTAGTGCAGTGTGTACGTATTTGTATTCGTATGTATGTATATATGGAGTATGTATGTATATGTATGGAGTATGTTTGTTATGTGTATGTTTTACAGTGTGTATGTGTTGTGTGTATGTACTGTATGTATGTATGTAATATGTACGTATTATGTGCATGTAGGGTGTATAGATCAAGGTTTTGGTTGTATTGCAGCGGTGGTGCAGCACGGGAAAGCAAGGGCAAGAAGCTGTTGAACCTGGTGGAGAAAGTGTCTCAGTCTCACTTTTTCCAGGAGGCAACCGACAACAAATATGTGAAAAAAGTCATGCAAGGTGAGCCCGTGCATGCAGCCGTTATGTAGGGTGCTCAGCTGGATGTAACGCGAGTGCTATCTAATATTTTGATTCTCTGGCACATCTAGCAAATTTTCCTTTCTGGTTTCTATCCAAAGCAAGAGACTGGCTGGATGCGGTGGTTTCTTTGTTGCAGGCATTTCTGAGACGCCGTTAACCCTGCGAGTGGAGGTGTTGTACGTTGAAGGAACGCTGGCTGTGAACATACCATCGCCTCCATCCGACCGCCTCTGGTACACATACTGTAGGTCATACCATACATATGTAAATTTTTACTGCGTACGTGATAGGGTAACATGGGGTAAACCCGGCCCCCCCAAGCAGTTCTCAGGAACCAATGCCTGAACCAAAACAAAATCACATGGCATAATATCCGTGGTTAGGCCTTAGTTAAACGTGCAAAGTACGGCTCTACTGCTGAACGTCTTTAGAGAGTTATGGTCAATTTTGTCTGTTGCTAAAACACGAGCCGTGGGGGGTAAACCCGGCCCCCCGGCCCTAAGATTTAGGCCGTTTTTGGGCTGGTCAAACAAAATTTTTATGGCCGTTTTTTTCAAGATGGAAGCCAAGCTTCTTCCCAACGCCAGTAGTTATAAAAATAACAAATTAAAAAATTTCTTTCCGATTCATGAAGGGCATGAATGAGACTACTCTATTGACAGCTCATCTCTTAGTACTGGGGGTAAACCCGGCCACCCATGATACTGTCTATTTGAGACTGTCCAGGCTATTCTTTACCAGTGTGGCATGTTAGACAAGAAGCATAAGCAATTACCATGGACAGCAGCTACCAATTAGCCAGCTAGATAGTTTAGGTAGGTAAAAAATGGTATGAATGGGACTACTTTGCTGTCAACTAATTTTTCAGTACTGGGGTGGGGGTAAACCCGGCCACCCATAGAATTTGTAAAAATTTGCAGGAACGTCTCTTCCCTTGAGAAATCTCTAGAAAATATTGTTAGATTAGCTGAACGCACTTTCCTAATTGATTGTGCGCTGATGTGGCAGCCGTTTAGGATGGCAGTAGTTTGCGCTGATGAGGTGGCCGGGTTTACCCTATACTTTAGTACAAGAGTTAGGTGGCCGGGTTTACCCCACTAAGTACTGAAATTGTTTTTTGCTGTAACTCCCGTTCCAGTGGGGCGAATTGGTTCAAACTTTGCCTAGGGGTAGGGTACCATGTCCCCTTACCCCCCACATACCGGGTGTTCATTTATAACATACAGGGTCTTTTTGCGCAACATCTAAAGTTTGGTCATTTTCGACCTCCTGTTGAAAAACGTGAACCCGTGAGCTTGATGTTTCAAGAAATGACATGCCAAATAGCTCATTTGAAAGAGGAGAGTTCAAGGAATCGAATGGTATCCTACTTGTCTCAATCGGTCCTTTGGTTCCTGAGATATACAGCCCTAAAGCTTAGGCGGCCGGATTTTCCCATGGCCGGGTTTACCCCATAGTACCCTATCTACGTACGTACCTATACGTTTTTGTATAAACAGTACGTTATTGGACACTTCACTCCTGGGCCTGAGAAATACTTACACGGATGGCTATAGTTATCTCGGCAGAAATAGTTGGCTATGAAGCGTAGTTCGTGCTGCGCAATTTACATGTACTCCCGAAGAATAAGAGTACGCGGACCACGGTCAGAAATCCATGTTTGTGTGTCTATTTTTCACAGCGCGGGCAAAGTTGCATAGCCAACTCTTGATGGACAGACTTTTATGGTAATGTAATACCCTATTCATTCTTTTCTGCTACGTAATAGGTACGGTTTTCGTCGTCCTCCGCAGTTAACCCTTAGCGCACAGCCGCGGGTGGGTGAGAAGGTGGTGGGGTTAAGTCAAGTGACGGACTGGATCCAGAATCGGCTGCGGCTACTGCTGGTCAAGAATCTGGTCCTACCCAACTTGGACGATGTGATCATACCAGTCATGTCCGGCAACCAACTCTTCAAACATTTCAATACCTGAGTGAGATTTCTCCTGGAAGAGAATCGTACATACCGTATTTACCGGTGCATAGCCCCATGGGGGTATGCAAAAATTGAGAGGTCCCATATGGGGGTATGCATAGGGGGGGCTATGCATAGGGGGGATATGCATAGGACATTTTTTATGTTTTTGAGCGGTGCGCAGAGGCATATTTTTTAGGTCAAAAGCACGTGTTTTAGGGCATAATTGAGGTCAAAACAGGGTTATTCTAGCACAATACACCCCCAAGCAGGCTTATAGGCATCTTAGCTTGATGTGGGAGTGGCTATGGGTAGCTTATGACCAGCTTATGTCGGTAGGTTCAGGTACCCTCCGGGAAAAAGGGGGGGGGGATTGGGGGGGGGGGGGGGGGGGGGGGGCTAGGGGTACTCTTTTTTGTCTGTGTGGCGGGGGGGGGCGCTGGGGGGGGGGGGGGAGGGGGGGCGGGGCGCAAGGAAACGGGAGACGGGGCAGTCACACCACACTGCAGTGACACTCAACACACTTCTTGTTTTAAAAAAAAACCTCCCAACTACTATAAGTAGGCACCCTAGGGATGCTAAGGATCTAGGGATGCTAAGCATCTAGGGATACTAAGAATCTAGGGATGCTAAGGATCTAGGGATGCTAAGAGCTTAGCTACTACTATAGGACGAACATCTGGGGACTTTTGATGACGTCATAGCGAGAGCAGCAAACGAGAGGTGTGGGAATCGAACCTGCACGTTTTATGACGTCATCAGAAGTTCCCAGATTGTTCCTCCGTTTCTTATTGTCGCCCTATTTTTTCATTTGTGCGAGGAGCGAAGCAGGTTTTAGCACTTTTCTTCTGACTTCTGTTGAATCATTTTTGCCTGAATGGTAGTTGGATTAGTTGGCATCTGCATTTGCGGGGGGGCCGCGCGCACCCATTCCAATTCCATTTGTTGCGCAATAGTTGCAAGTTGATTCTGCTGGTGTGTACCTCGATACATTCAGTCAGGGTACCTCGATACACTTGCTGCCAACTACAATTGGTGAGGGAAGCTGCTGCTACTGTTTCACAGTAGTCACTGGTGTGTGGGGTACCTCGATACACTTGCTCCCAACTAGAAGTTGTAAGGGAAGCTGCTGCTAAGAGGCTGTTGTCGCTAGCAGGATTTGATCCAGGGACCATTGGATTTCCAGACATGCACACTACCAATTGAGCCATCCAGGCCTCCAGGGGTAATTGTCAAAAGATGGTATATAAATAAAAAATTTTTGAGCTGCACCAATGTTGCTTGATTATTATTCTCCCCCAGATGTATCGAGGTATGGTTTTGTAGTGAGCTCACTTGTATCGAGGCCATCCACTAATGATGTCATCAGTAGTGATGTCAACTAAGAAAATTAGTCTGACTAAATTATTTTTTTCCTTAGTTGGGCAAAAAGTTCCTAGTTCCTTAGCTTATTGGGTACTAAAAATCTCGTACTTTTTGTAGTGTCAGCCAAGTGTAGTGATGTCAACTAAAAATTTAGTCTGAATTATTTTTTTCCATAGTTAGGCAAAACATGTTTCATCCTTAGCTTATTGGGTACTGAAAAATTCAGAGTTTTTGTAGTGTCAGCCAAGTGTAGTGATGTCAACTCTGAAATTCAGAATGCTCAGGTATTGCGAAAAATTGGTGAGGGTAGCTTGACACAATATTTTCAAACAGGTTCAAACATGTTTTGACCCACCATACCATGAACAGATAAAAACGAGAGATTCTGTTCACTTTTTGCAAGGCATGTTCAGACTTGTCTGCTTATATATCTTTGCTCAAGTGTATCGAGGTATGGCTGTGCGCACATTTGGGGTACCTCGATACACTTGAGATAGTATAATTAGGTAACTTTGGTTGATTCCTTGAGCGGATCAATCAGCTCACGTTCTTTTTTTATTCCTCTAGCAATCTTCATTGCTAGGACCAAAATCATTACTACAACCAGAAATCTATCTCTAAGCAAAAAATTATTATGGATCTAATTCGCGAAAATTATGCATCTTCTGAGGAGAGTTTGGAGTCTGACTCCACTCTCATTCCACCTGACAAGATCAAGAAAGAACCTACAGATGACAGTGAAGTGCAGATCTCTGAGCCTGTCCAGAATGAGAGTGAGGGGACTATGAAGCGAAGAAAGAAAGCTCTCACTTGGCTAAATTCTGTGAGTAAAAACAGAAAAATTAAGATTCAACATGCAAACAATGGAGGAGAAGCAGTGATTGCAGGCCATTTTGTGGATGGATTTTGCAAGGAGACTGGAACCGTTTATGAATTTAATGGCTGCATTTTTCATGGGTGTCCAATCTGTTTCTCGAATAGGAAAAGAAAAGTACCAGGGAAAAATTATACAATAGATGCAGCATTTCAGAAGTTTGTTAGGAAATACTATCAACTGAATGCAGCTGGTTATAAGGTAACTGTGCTATGGGAGCACCAGTATGATGAGGCAGTCAGGGGAAACTATCTGAAGATGCACCCCAACTTTTTCCATAAAAGAATAGGATCTGATTGATCTATTTGTGATATTGAGAAGATATTGAGAATTAGGTGTGCTATTGTGAAGTAAAAAAGCTGTACCAGTTGCTGTGTGAATAAAGCACTATCCCAGATTTGAACTTACAAGCAGATGCCTTGACATTACTGCTGTCACAAAAAAGTTCATTACTAGACTTCACTGTCAGTTACTTTCAAACAAAATCCAAATGGCCAAAATTTTTAATTGCTGCAGTCAGTTCTCTTTGGGGGTTGAAGTATCCACCACAAAACTTGTCACTGAATTGATTTCTCAATATGAGATTAGTCAAAGTGGAATCATTCATGTGGAAATTTACCTACATGGTGTTCATTTCAAACTATACCACACAGGAAGCGTGCTGCAGAAAGGGGCGAAAACATTTGAAGAAGGCTATGATGTGTCAAAGCAGCTGGTTCGGGTCATTCAGGGTGTCTACCCTAATGCAAAGATGCAGCAGTATAGAAGGACAACTCTGTTAGCAGTGTTGGACCTTGGAACAAATGTGGCAGTGGAAAAACTCTGTTATGCTTTTCCAAAACAAATATCCTGTGAGCCAGAGCTGTCACCAGGTATCACATGGAAAAGATTTGTTGGATATAATGAAGATATGAAGAAATACACTGTAAGAGTGTACTCAACTGGAAAAATGACAATGATGGGAAGGCATAAATATGATGAAGTGCAGCATGTGATGAGTGATTATAAGGAAATTATTATGAATGGCTATACCTTTTGAAAGTCATTGCTAAGAACAGAATAAAGTCATATTTTAAACAAATTTATCATGTCTGATCCTCGCAAAGAATCTGGAAAGCCTTCTGATGCTCTATTAAAAGCCCTAAATTTGATGGGTGAGCAGAAAGTCAAACCTAGAAGAAAACTGGAGTTTGAAAAAGATGAAGTTCCACCCTTGAAGAGAACAAAGTCTTATGAGCCTCCACTAGATGAATGGGACCACTTTCTGATGCCTGAAATGTTTGAGTCAAAGAAAAAGCAAAATAAGAAGCAGAAAGAGGATGCAAAGCTGGAAGAGAGTAAAAAGGAAAGAATGGTAGAAGAGGTCAAACAAATGAAACAGCCTGATGAGGTGGTCAAGCAGGTGAAAGAAACAAAGACAGAGGAGAAAAATGAGAAAGAGCCAGGGAAAAAGGTCAGCCAAGTCAAGAAAGAGCAAGGCAAGAAATCAGATACCAAAGAGAATGAGGAGGAGAGAGTGCAAGTCAAGGAAATCAAGATAGAGGACAAGCAGGAGAAGAAAACAAAGAAAGCAGATACGCAAGAGGTCATCAGAGCAAAGTTTTACTGTGTGGCACCGCTGAGGTGTGAGAACAACATGATCATGATGCCACTCTGTGACATGTGCACAGCCAAGTCCAACAGAAAAATTCGAGTGAATCTAAGAGGAACACAAGTGATTCAGATTAGAATGTGTCAGAAATGTGTACAGAAAAACATTGCCATGTCTGAGCTGCTTGACTAGATCATTGCTATTACTTCTGTAATACAGTATGTGGCTAAATAAAAAATGTCTGTCTCTGAACCAAAGTTGCAGCATCCCTTTTCAATGCTGATTTCTGGTCCAAGTAAGGCTGGAAAATCGGTATTTACATTTCAACTCATCAAGCATTTTGACAGCCTGTCAACAGAACCCCCATCTGAGGTACTCTTTTACTACTCAGAGTTTCAACCTGGGTATGTACAGTTGGCTCAAAATCCTAGAGTCAAGCTGATTCAAGGACTGCCAGATATCAAAGACTTGCGCATTTCATCAGGAAAACCTCGATTGGTCATACTCGATGATTTGATGGATCAAGTGAAGCAGACCAAAGACAATGTCATCAATAGCCTCTTTGTTAGAGGTGTCCACCATTGGGGAATCTCTCTCATCTTCATTGTGCAAAACATATTCTTTGGAGGATTGAGAACATCCAGGGTCAACTGCCATTACCTTGTGCTTTTCAAGAATCCAGGAGACAAGCTGCAAGTAGCAACACTGGCCAATCAAATCTACCCCAAGAAAAGACAATACTTTTTGGATGCATATGAAGATGCAACTTCTCAAGCTTTCAATTATCTGCTGGTTGACTTGACACAGAGCTGTCCTGACAATTTGCGACTGAGATCAAAAATAATGCCTGATGAAACCACAATTGCCTATTTGCCTTAGTCATTGCTAAAATGGGGACCACTTAGAAATAGACCATTAATAGAATAAAAATGAGTACTCGATTGAAACAGCATATCCATGAACTAAAAGTTTTGAAGAAAGCTAAACCTAAGCTGCGCAAAAATATGTTGGAAGCTGCTAATGCTGATCTGATCAAACTGCTGTGTGAATGTTGTCATAATGTGCTGAATGGAAACATCAAATTGAGCCCCATACAAAAGAAAGTGTTGAAAAAATATAAGAATAAATTGAGGAAGGTTGGATCAAAGAAAACATCAATCAAGAAGAAAAGAGAAATTCTAGTGCAGAAGGGAGGCTTCTTGCCAGCATTGCTAGCACCAATTCTGACTAGTTTGATTAGTGTTCTGCTTCCTAAGTAAATATGGTTCGAAAAATGGCATTGGTACCTGTTGACTATGCAACAAATTTGCAACAATATGCTCCTAGTGCACCCACTCTTAATCAACTCTCTATATTGGATCAACAAATGAAAGTTATTTTGGATGATGCATACATATCAGATCAGGAAAAGCTCTACAAATACTACAAGACACTACATCGATATGGCACAATGCAAGAAACTGTGGCCAGAACCCCCATCCCTGTTGAAGTGACAAAGGCACCTGTGCAAGATAGAAAGAGAACTGTTCCTGATAATGAGCTTCTTGGGCTGGTTCCAGAGGCAAGCAGAAACTTTGCAGCAGCTCTAATCAAACACATCAAGCAGAACCCCAACATATCCTGGAATGAAAAAAAGGAGCTGATCTATAAGAATCAAACTGTTCCCAATTCAAACATCTACAGCTTAATTGGAGATTTTAGTAGCAGAAGCAACCAGAAACAGTCACCACCAATTGGTCACCAAGAATTGGCAGAGGCACTAGTGGAAGCACATGTACCAGTGGATGCAATTGGAAATCCGAAAAGAAGGGATCTGTTGTTGCAAACAATTGGATCAAGAGCAACTGAACATCACGATGAAGATGAGTACTCCACAGCTGATGAAGACATTGATGATAATAAGCCAAGTACCAGTGCCAAAGGCAGAGAAATTCAATTGAAACGAATAAGAAAGAAACCTAGAAGACTTATTGATGAACTGTTGGAAAAACCAAAACCCAAAAGAAAACAAAAAGGTTATGGTTTCAAATGGGAAAGTCTTTACTAGTATGAGTGGTCTGTGTTGTTGTTGTGAATAAAATGGAAAAACTTTTGGACTCTTTGTACTACAATGTGACAAGTCCAGCATGTTATGCTGGCAGCAATGCATTACTGAGAGAGGCTAAGAAACTTGATCCATCCATCAAACAAAAGAATGTTGAGGACTATCTGCACAAACAGTACACATACACTCTACATAAACCTATTCATCACAAGTTCAAGAGAAACAAATTCATCCACATTGGAATTGACACCAGATGGGAAGCTGATCTCTGTGACATGCAAAAATTGAGAAAATACAATGAAGGATACAAATATATTCTTACTTGTATTGATGGACTCAGCAAGTTTGCATGGGGAGAGCCAATCAAGGACAAGAAAGCTGAAACGTGCAGGGATGCCTTTCTCAAAATTCTGAAAGGTGGTAGAAAACCCTGGGTTCTACTGACAGACAGAGGCAAGGAATTTTCTGGAGAATTCAGGAAGATGCTTGACAAGAAAGACATTCAACACCATGTGACAATGTCTCCAGATGTGAAGTGTGCTCAAGTGGAGAGATTCAACAGAACTTTGAAGACTCGACTATGGAAATACTTTACTCAGAAAAAGACCTTTCGCTATATCAACATTCTACAAACCATCATCAACTCAATCAACCATTCCTACAGCACACCTATTGGCTGTAGACCAGTTGATGTGTCCTTGGCAAATGAGTCAGAAATCAGAAAGAGGCTAAATGGAAAAACACAAAAAAAGAGAAAGTTCAAGTTTCAAGTTGGAGATAGAGTCAGAATCAGCAAAGAGAAGCATGTGTTTGAAAAGGGCTATTTGCCAAACTTTACTGAAGAAATATTTGAAGTGACCCATCGCATTCCAAGAGATCCTCCAGTGTACAGGATCAAAGACTTGAAGGGAGAAGAAGTTGAAGGCATATTCTACACTCAAGAGCTTGTGAAAGCTATTGCTAGACCGACAGCAGATGAGTAAAACAATGAAAATAATGGAGAATGGTGAAGCATCATCAGGGTCTTCAAGACATTGGCTGTTGCTAGGCAAAAAGTTTCCTAAGACAGAAGTTGTATTTTTCTGTCAAGTTGTTCTGATATACATTGTTGTGCTTACATCATTGGTGAATATAACATTGGGTGCAACTGAGAAACTCTGGATGATATTGCTAACATCGTGCCTTGGCTATTTATTACCCTCTCCTAATTTGCATCAAAAACAAGATGGATAATTTCTATGTGACACTCCCAAGTAATACTGGTGATTTCTTTGAAAATACCACATCAAGCTATCGAGTAAAGCTGCCTAATCCTGTTGAACTAAGTGGAGAAGATTGGGAAGTTGGACTTGTGGAAATTCAGTATCCAAACTCATGGGACAATATTGGCACTGCAAAGACTGTCTTCAACTTATCTGAAAACTCCTTTCTGGTTGAAGTCAAAGCTAAAAGTGCCATGTTCAAGTTCACTGTGCCTCCAGGAGCATATGATTCCATTGATGGACTGATCTTTGCAATGAATGAAAGTCTGGCAAACTGGGAAAACCTGAAAGCAGCCGAGCAAACAGAATTCAATTCACTTGACCCCACCTCAATTTCCTATATCATCAAAGCATATTCAAAGGAAAACAAAAAGGAGCTTCAACTGAAGCTCAAGTTCAATCAGTGGACAAGAAGAGTCCATGTCTTGAAGCACAGCAACATCAACTGTGTCTACTTCTCCCAGCCACTGCGCTATATGCTGGGATTGTCAGCAGAGCAAGGAGAAGTCAGAGAAAATGTGACAGTTGCAAAGTATCCACCTGACCTGACTGGAGGCTTCAACACCATATTTGTCTACTCAGATCTTGTCAAACCTCAAGTTGTGGGCAACTCTCTTGTGCCATTGCTACGAACAGTCACAGTTGAGGGGAAGCATGGTGACACCATTGACAAGATTTTCCTACTCCCCCACTACCTCAAGCTAAGAGTGAACAATTTTGATTCAGTGGAAATTGCAATCAAGACGGATACAAATCTACCAGTGAAATTCAACTTTGGCATTGTTATTGTGAAGCTACATTTTCGAAAAATATGAGAGTCCAGTATGTTCCCCCAGACCAAAAGGTCTTTGAAAACTTTTACAAACTGCAAGCTGTACAGTATGGACATGGATTAGATGGATTTGTTGGTGTACCTTATCAACGTGGTGCTGGTATTGGAAGTTTATTTGGTGGACTTATGCGTTCAATACTCCCTGTCGCAAAACGTGTTGGTAAAAGCATTGGAAAAGAAGCACTTCGATCTGGCATACATGTGGCTGCAGATGCACTTGAAGGCAGAGATGTTGGTGAAGCTCTGCAGGAACATGGCAAGGTCAGTGCTGCAAAACTCTTGAGAAAAGGAATGCAAAAACTTGATAAGAAACCAAGGAAAAAAAGAAATCAGAAAGGAAGGGGCTTTGGAACAAGGAGCACTGCTCGAGCAGTATCCGGAACCATTGCTAAGACCAGAAAGAAGCCCAAGAAAGCTAAAAAGATTGATCAGCTTGGTTTATATTATGAATAATGGAGCAATTGCTTGACTCCCATTCTGCTCAATCTACAAAGTCTGAACTTGATTTGTTTACTGTTCCATCTACTCAAGTTGTAGTAAAAAGAGGTTATTGGCTAGAGTTGAACCCCTGCAACACAGTCACAGACTCTGGACCTTATGAATTCCATATCCCTGCAGATCCTCATTTTCTGGATCTGTCTCGCAACTATATTATTCTACAACTGTCTATTGTAAAGTCCCCAAATGCTGCCCTGCAGTGGAACCCTGATGCTGCAGTCCCTGGAGATGGCCATCCCAATGATAAAGTGGGGCCCATCAATTTGATTGGAAAGACGTTTTTCAAGCAAGTGAAACTCTTTCTGAACAGCAAGTTAGCCTATGACAGTGGAGACACATATGGCTATCGAGCCTACTTGGAATCCCTACTCAACAATGATCAAGAGATGAAGCAGACTTTTATGGCAATGGAAGGATGGAAAAAGGATGAAGGAGACCATGATGATCCAGATAATACTGGATTCACAGAAAGATGCAATACTTTCAAGCAGTCAAAGAAAGTGGAACTGATTGCTCCACTTCATGCAGACCTGTGCTTTCAAGAAAAGTACATCATCAACCAGATCAATGTGCATTTGGAGTTACACAGAAATGAAGACATCTTTGCCCTGATGAGTCATGCAAACAATGCTGCTTTCAAAATCAAAGTTCATGGCATCAAGTGGTTGGTGCTGAAGGTGGATCCCATTGAAGCTGTCTCATTGGCACTGGAGGCCACCCTTCAGCATACAACAGCCAAGTACCCCATCAGAAGAGTCCAAGTCAAGACCATTCACCTGGAACAGGGAAGACAAGACACCCCTCTGAGCACCATATTCTCTGGACAAATCCCCAGGCGGATGATTGTTGGCCTAGTTTCCAGTGATGCCTTTCATGGAAATTGGAGCAAGTCCCCATTCAATTTCCAGAATTTCAACTGCAATAGCATACAAGTGGAGGCTGGAGGCTGCCTTTACCCTGCTCATCCTATTGAAGTGAATTTCAACTCCAAACTCTTCTTACGCCCCTATGCCTATCTCAGGGAGACTCTGGGCACCAGGAAAACCTGTGACATCAGCATAGAAGAATTCAAGAATGGCTGCTGTCTCTTCGCTTTTGACCTGTCTCCTGATTCTGCTGGTGACAGCAGTCACTGGGAATTGGTGAGGCAGGGCACCACAACTGTCAGAATGAGATTCCAAAACCCTATTCCAACTGCAGTGAAGATGATTGTGATGGCAGAGTTTGATAATTTGGTTACCATTGATAGATTCAGAAATGTCTACTTTGACTATACCCCATAATGAATACTTTGCAATTGGAAAAGTGTATTAGAGAAGATCCACTACTTGCCCAACAATGTGCTGGTGTTTTTGCATTGAATAAAATGCCAAAACCAAATGGTTATCCCCATTGCCTTATTGTCAACTT
The DNA here is from genome assembly GCA_030247985.1 of Epsilonema sp. ZAB3_2. Classification (NCBI taxonomy): domain Eukaryota; kingdom Metazoa; phylum Nematoda; class Chromadorea; order Desmodorida; family Epsilonematidae; genus Epsilonema; species Epsilonema sp. ZAB3_2. The sequence goes on from JASAMW010002687.1 coordinate 42,739, forward strand.
GGATGAATCACACAAACCTGGCAGTCATTGGATTGCCATACACATCAATCCAGATAAGTATGGAGAGTTCTTTGACTCTTATGGGAGAAGACCAGAAAAGCAGCTGATCAAAGACTACATTGATCAAAATTGCATGGGCTGGGGGGCCACCCACAAACGCCTTCAAGCATTTGGCAGCTCCACTTGTGGCCAATATTGCATCTGGTACCTGCATCACAAAGTCAGGGGCAAGAGAATGGAACAAATACTGAAACCATTTGGATCAGATTTGAACAAGAATGACAAGGAGGTGAACAAGTGGATCCAGAAGAAATTCAATGTGACCACTCAAGTGTTTGACTCTGATGTAGTGCATGGTGTACAGTGTTGTTGCCCAATGAATTCAATTGATTGATTTATTTGTACAAGTCACACATCTCTATTTACAATAGCCATAAGGCAAAGTGGTGAAATCGGGTTGTACCCATCTCTTATCATACACTATCTTATATTGTTTTGCAACATCCAATGTTATCACTTCTCTCTTCTTATCTCTACGTATCTGCGGCTGAACCACCAGTGTAGTATCTCTCTCCATCTCCTCATCTCCATACAGGTCTCTCACAAAGTTAGTCACCTTCCTCCTCAAGTTGTCCATGTTCAATCGCTTAGCTGCATGGTGGTTCAGCGTCATACCCCTGATCTTAACCTTGTCCACTTTCCTCCCATCTGAGCAAGTCACTGTGTATGAGTAGTTCTTAGGGCCTCCACACACAGCTTCACTGATGTAAGCTCCCTCTCCAAACTCCTCCAGCTCATTCGTCCACTGCCCCAAGAAAGTCCCCTCCTCAGGATGGTAGATGTCTCCTGGTCGGGTCAAGTAGATCACAGAGTCAGTGTCAAAATAGATCACCCTGTCATCCAACTTCTCTAGCACTCCCAGCAATTTCAATCTACAGTTCGCAGTAGTAAAAGCGCCGATGACAGGGTTGGTGTACTGTGTGCTCTCCTCAAACTCCTCTCCTTTCTTATGGCTCAACAGCACGATTTTTTCATTTATGATGGTAATGCGCATGATCTGGTTGGTTTCGTCATAGACAATGTCTGTGAATGCAGATGGTGAATGAATAAATTCATCCTTGGTCATGTCGGTTTTTTGGCAAAATTTTCCCCAGAAGCTGTTGAGCATAAGTTTGGCTATGGATCTCAGAGATGCATTTTTCTTGATTTTTTCCCTCTCCAGCTTGATTCCTTCTTTCTCCTCACACATCTTAATAAATTTCTTCTTGTCATCTTCAGTCTTTACCCATGCAGGCCAACCAGATGCTTCAGTTTTGAGTTTGTAAAAGCAGTTGACGTATTTGGTGAATAGGCCAGTGCTGTCATCTTTTCCATCATACTGAGCTGTCTTGTCCCAATGCCACACCTCATAAATCTCTTTGATAATGTACCCCCTCAGCAAGGCCTTGTTGATTTCAGGTGTGACCCACACTCCCTCAAAACACCTCTCTTCCTCAGTATGGTCACATTGGTCCTGTCTCTTTTCCTTGGCACAGGTGAAGCAGAGGGTGGCAAACTGCTTCCCTTGAATTTTCTTTTGCAAAATGGGATGTCTCAGCTGCTGTGGTGGTAAAATCTTGATGTTCATGATGCCAAAGTATGGATTGCTGTCCTTGGTTACTGGTTTAAAGTTCTCTGTTATGATAGTGGGATGTCCCACTGGATACTTGGTGTATTTGAGTCCCCAGGGGTAAAGGCTGTTCACATCCATATAGGCAATCTTTTCTCCCCTCCTGCACCTTTTCTTCAGAATCGTGGCATTGGTCCTCCCTCCCTGCAGTGCATCTCTAGGATTCAGTCGTTTTCTGGAGGGAATGTTCTGGATAAAACGCCTCATAACATCATTCTCCCTCAGCTGCTGCTCATACTGATGTTCCCAGATCTCTTCCACTTTCCACCCAGCTGCCTCAAGCTCCTCTCTCTTGTCCAGTGTCTTTTTGTAAGCTTCATCCATAGTGATGTATTTGTTGGGTACTTTAGTGTCCCTTTTCTTGAAGCATGTGGGGCAGCCATGCCACACACAGCCATGAAACTCATAGATAGTCTTTGTCTCCTCACAGAATCCATCCACCAGATGCCCCTGCACTCTCACTTCCCCTCCATTTCTAGCATGCTGTATCCTGATGTTTTCACTCTGACTTCTCCACTTCAGCCACTGCATAGCCTTGTTACTCTGATTCTGCATTGGATAGTATCCCTGAGGTGGTATGATGGCAATACTGTTCTCCTGCATAAAGTTCTTTCTGAAGACATGCATGCAGGCCCCAGCGATGGTGACAGCCACATCAAATGGCTTAACACCAGTCACTGAGTAGAAAAATTCCTGGAACTTGAGGCAGCACTTCATGAGAATGTCAACATCACTGTTGCAGTAGGCCTGAATCTCCTCCTTGAAATAAAAGGTCTTCCCTCTCTGTTGCTCGTACCACTTGTAGAACTCCTCCCTCCTCTCCTTCATCATGTTTCCAGGGTCATAATGCCAGGCATCAGGCCAGGCCCCCACATAGTCAAAGTTCTCTTTTTTGATAAATTTAAAGGGGAAGTACCCCTTCTTGAGCTCCTTCTCTTCAAATGCCTTGGGAAATGCTGCTAATGCCATGGGCAAAAACAGCAGGCTGTCAATGACTCGAATGTTTGACACCTTCAGCATAATGATTTCAGTGCCTCTCAGAACTACAGTTGGCACATGTTCTGTCTTGTTGATGAGATGCTGGATTAGGAATTGTGAGTCATATCCCTTAGAGTTGTGAGCTATGACAGTGGAATGCTGATTCTCCTCAGAGAACAGCCAAGTGCAAAAGTCCTCCCTGCAGGTCTCTCCACTGAAGATGTGATAGTTCTTGCCACAGGAGGCACACTCAGTGTCCCGGTAATCCTCCTTCCTCACCCTCTCCTCACAGTCAGAGCAAGTTCTGACTGCTACGCACAAGATGGGCTTATGCCTGGTGATGGCACCCACCTTGTTCTCTCCCACCTCCTCCTCCTGGCTGCACTCAAAGTCAAAAAAGATCTTTTTCTGCACTTTCTCCTCCTTGCCCTCCTCCTCCTCTGCCTCCTCTCCCTCCAGCTCCTCCTCCTCACTTTTCCTCTTCTTGTTGCTGATTTTGGTCATGAAGCACAGATGTCCCTCCACCTTGTCCCACTCTCCACACTTCTGACACTTTGTAAGGCCACAGTAGTGCTTCGGTACTGTGCCAGGGGCAATCTTATCTGGTCTCTTTGGTTTCAAGTTCCTCCCACAGGTCACACATCTCTTGACTTTCTGGCAGACAGATAACTGTTGAGTCCTCTGCCGCTTATACTGATTCCCTCCCACCTGTCCCACAGCTAGATGCTTGTCAAAGCACTCTAGACTCTTGAATCTCCTGTTGCAGTTGTCACACTTGATCCATCTCTCCAGTTTACAGTCTCCCCTCCCTCCGCAGCAAGCACACTTGATGATGCATCGATGAGTTCTTTTGTCATGATAGGCTTTATTGCATTGGTCACACCAGTAGGACTCAGTAAAGATGACATGAGGCTTGCTGCACACCAGATAGTGTCCATTGTCCCCATTTTCATCACAGTCCAGATAGAGATGGATCACCTTGTCAGATTTGATGCGCCCTTCGAAGGTTATGGCGCTGAAGCAGGCACTATTGAACACTTTGAGTTGATAAGTTGGTTGGAGTACTTCTTGAATCTTTGTCAACTCCTCCTCTCCGCAGGGGCCTTGATGGTCTGCCAGGCCTGCCTGCCTCATCAACTCCTTAGCTTTGGTCTTTTGATAGGAGTCATCTCTGTTACGCCTCCCCCTGCCTTGCTTGCACCGCTATTCCCACAGTGCCGCTTAAGCCACTTTTTCTTGTCCCACTTAT
>JASAMW010002688.1:0-25803 GCA_030247985.1 Epsilonema sp. ZAB3_2
AGACAGCTGAAATAACTCAGTGTGTTGTGTAACTGGTATCTGGTATTATTACTCGGTATAACTTGGTATAACTTTGTACAGAGTACATACCTACCAAGTATTCAGAGTATTCGTTCATACCCCAAATTGTGAATGTGAGATATACCCCTGGATGACTGCAGGGCAAGCGGAAACAGTAGTACGCGGCGTAGCTGGTTTGGTCTTGGTGCGCTTCTTAGTACCGCAGCAACCAGTACTGTAAAACTACAAAAACGGGATGTCCCTTGATGAAAATTATAAGAAATTGTTCCGTCCCTCAATTTCGCAAAATATTTCTCTGGGACATCGCTTGTACATACGACAAAGGTATTTTGCCCTTAATTTCAGCCTTTTCCCTTCATTTTTTACATCCCTTTACTTTTGGAGTTTTACAGTAGTTGTTTCTGTTTGTTGTTTTCGTAGTTTGGACCAGATGCAGTTGACCACAGTCAAGGAGAAGCTCAAAAAGACGCTGCAGCTGACAAAAGAATTACTCGACCACATTGTTAAAAAACGCCTGCTGCTCCGGGTTGGATGGGATGCTGTTAGTAGAGAGAATAAAGGAAGCGACCGTAACGGCGGATGAAAAAACAAAAAATGGTGCATGCGTGTGCATTGCATATACAGTATCCTACGGATATGACCGATGACAATGACTTATGGCCCATTCACATAATCGGTGATATGCGCTGGGCGTACGTACGCTTCGGCGTGTCCAGTTCCAGTCCATGGCTCGAAGCATGCGCAAAGGCATGGACAGTTGTTACGCCTGGCGTACCCTTAGACCCGTACATCGTAGCCACTTTTTCTTATGTCCAACGTACGTATTTTATGGGTCTTTGACGTCCTTTTTGTGGGAGAGGAAGGAAGGAAACGCTACGCACACCTACGGGCTACGAAATTTTAATGCGGAGGGAGGGGGTGATATCCCATAAACGAAGTCCAGCTTCACTCAACAATGGCGATTCGCTCAACAATGATTAACACACTGATCTCAACCACAATTTTTTTATTAGATCCGATATTTAGAAACAAGCTTCAAAATTTCATGACTAGATTCTTTTTCGAGGAATTATGAAGCCTAAAACTTTGTTGCTCTAATTAGGAGGGCCGAGGGAACGCGACTTGTCAAGCCACGTGGAAAAGCACTTCATCGTTCAACCAAAAATGGACAAAAATTTTGTTGAAAAAAATAAAAATATAAAACAGTAGCAACAAATTTTTTTTTTATCGAAACGCAAATAAACACTCTAATAAAAATTTACGACTGAAGAGGCGTCGAAACCTCGTTAAAGCATTACATTTATGAAATTTTCATGCTTGTTTTTATCTTTTAAGGGATATAAAAAAATAAATATTCAATACGCGTCATGGCACCGGCCACCGGTACTGTACATAGCTATGTATGTACATAGGTACCCCCGTACATCGTACAGTACGTACGTACACATATTATTCAATACACCCAATACTCCCAATGGTCCAATGAGACTCCTGGAAGCAAAAAGTTCTTTTCCCGTGGGACATGACCATGAGTACCGACGAAAAATAATTGACTACCCCTCTTTAGTCGTACTACATATGTACATACACGTAACGTACGTTGTGCACGTGTCCTGTCGTGTGCAATGCAATGCACCTGAGCCCTGAAGACAAGTGCCGTAGTGCCGCTACAAAGGAATGTGCTTGATCATCGCAATAAGCATTACAGCATCGCATACATACAGTATTTCGAGTTGAAAGCCTGACAGCAAAGGGAATAATTGCCCCATTGGTTTCCGTCTTAGTTTTCTGCCACTTTTCTTGTCCAACGCTCCACCAGCATCAACTCAGCTTGCGCAGAAATACCTACGTCCGTATGGAAAAAGCCTTTTCTTCTTCGCGTTAGCGCTCTGCGTTTCAGTCTCTGAAAGCTTGATCACGTTTTATGACATTACCGTAGTAATAATAACTATGACCAACTCTGCTGCGCTTTCTGTCAACATATCATATCAAACGCATATCTCTAGCTAGCTAACTATAATAGTAGCTACAGCAGTATGTGCAGCTGCAACTGGCGAGCAATTTTACGTTCAACCTGCACAACAATAGCATTTCCTGTAGCCTGCAGACATGAGTAACAAGCAGCGCGGAAGGCAAGATATTGGCGCCGCCGCCAGTTTCGACCCTTTCCAACTAAGGTAAAGTAAGTAAACGCCCGAAAATTATCGACACAAATCACTCTGCTCTGTACTTTGCCTATTGGAGCCATTAGACGTGGCTTTTCAGAAATTTTCCTTTCAAAAAGTTGGGTTTGGTTTGGTTGGCACCCTTTGGCTTGGGCATTGCTTTGCTATACTATCTCAAGCACAAGTTTGCGCTACATACTAAGGCCTAAAAATCTAGCGCATAAATCATTTTACCCTTACCCAACTCAACGTCACACATATGCTTCACAACTCGCCATTGTGGTGTTGGTGGGTGGGCGGATCGTTACCAATGTCGCCAACGAAATGAGCACTCCGTGCGATTAAGATACCTAATTTTAACGACAAAAATGATTGCGTCTGGCTTGTTAACTTATCTTAGCCCAGAAGCCTCCTACCATTTGGCGAAGGACACGGTGGAGGATATTATGCTGCTGTGCCTGCAGCAGATGAAGCATGGACGACCGCATTCCGCCATGGAAATCGAAGACATGGAGACGGATTCGCTTTTTGGCGGAAAATATTCGGATTTTGAAGAAAATGGCGGGAATTTCGGGAATAACAGGGGAAGTCGACGGAATGGTCCGCCTGGTGGGAGAAAGACTGATGCGGGTACCAAGCAGCAAGGTCGAGACATTCCCAGCAGAATGGGAGGGGAGGCAGCGAAAGGGGTAAGGAAAGCAATTCCGGCACTTTTTCTATGTAGTATTAATGGGCTGATTTATACGTTTTTTTCGGGTGACATGGACATCATCGGTTCTTGTTTAAAATGACCGGAATTACCCCATAGTACCCCAGACAATCACACAGGGAAAGTGAGTAGAGGAAGGGGGAAGGAAAGAAAAATAAAGGGGGTAAGTTCCTGTCTCCATTTGCCATAACTTTTTGCCCTTAGGCGCTGCAGGCAGGAATACTGTACGTCCTGTATGTATATTGTATACATCTAATCTGAATATTATCGAAACAGTTTTGGTGTGAATATTTGCTTGCATCAGATTGGCCAACTTCCTCGCCCAACCGGCTACAACTATACGGACGCCATTCGGAATTACCATGGGGTAAATTACCCGGATCTCCCGGGACCTAGCGAATCTGGGTTCAATCCTCCGCTTACCAAATTCCCTTATGGCAGTCGCAATCCTGCAAAAGTGGGGTTCGGCAGCAGCAGCACCCGCTTCACCGACAATTATCCCCCTGTCGGGAAAAAGGGGACGTCTAACCGGGAAAGTTTCCGACGCAACGTTCCCCCGGATCAAAGCCCCTACCACTTGAGCACCCGGAAGAAATCCACCACTTTCCCGCCTGGGAATCAGGGGGCCACGCCGAACATCATCCAGCGCAACATCGCAAACGCCGGAATTTCCCCGCGACGCGCCCGACCACCAGAAAACTCCCCGAGTCCCCCAGGTGGGAGTTTTCGTCGCCGTCCGCCAGGGTACCTTCCGTCGAATTCCCAGAGTCCGCGGTGGGCGGAATCCAGAGCCGGCTACCACCAGGGTGGTTTCGGGGGTTCTTTGAGCCCTTCGAGCACGACTACGGATTTGTCTAAACGACGCAGACTGCAACAGGGCGAGTGTTTTCACGATCACGGAACACTGAAGAGGACCAGATCCTTGCCGCCGGTTAGGATGAGATCTGGAGCGGCTGGCCTGTCGGATATTGAATGGCCGGATGCGACGGATTTTGAATGGGATCTGGGAAGGGACAAGATCATTGAATTTATTGAAAAGGTAAAGCTGTTGTTATTTTTTGTTCAAGATATGGACCAGTTGCGTTGTCGCGGTGCGCACTCGGTTTGTGCACACGTTTCTGATGCCCGATATGAGCCATACAGAAGTAGCTCTGTGACACATATTGTCAATTAAATACATACAATACGAATACGACACGGTAGTCAGCTCTGCTTTTTCAGACGTGGAACTATGACGATCAGCTGTTTGATTTCATCGTGGAATACATGTACAAAACGCGGTTGTGCGACTCCAAGCGCTTTAAGTACCGCGTCTCCTGGATCGGGCCACCGAATCCGAAATTGGACATGAAGCTGGACGCGAACGCTGTCGGCTATGTCTATTTCAACATCGATATTCCCGTACTAAAGGTACAGGTACTGTACATAGGCTACATGGTAATTCATCGCGGTACGGAACCGTATCAGAGCAAGAAATTTCTGAGCCTAATTATTTATGGGTCGTTCGTTGGTGTCACGTGCTTTCGGTCGGCGTTAATTTTGGGACTGACCGATCCTACACATGTACAGTACAGTATGCAACTGTAAGAAAAATCCAAGATACGAGAAAAAGATAACGACATAAGCAGTTGTGTTTAGGATGGCAGACCAGCTGGACCCATTGATGTTCACTACACCTTTCCTGACTCGTCAAACAAGCACATTCACAAGTAAAAATATAGCCTATATTATATACCTAAGTAAATAAATAAATATGTCCGGTTTCTTTCGCCAAAATAAATGGTGGGTAAATTACATGTAGTAGGTACATGAAATAAAATAACATCTAAACTAGGACTACTTTTTTTAGGCATAAATAATTTTTCCTATTTTAGGCCCGGTTTCTCTCGGTTTCACGAAACTTGGCTGACCGATCTGACGGAAAAGATCAGGCAAAATCAAGACAGTGTTTATCATGGCTGAAGATAAAAATGAAATAATCAATCAACAACTGTTCAAGTGCCAAAAAAACTAAAATTATTTGTTTGCAACAAAGATTTGTGCATTACTAAGCCTAACTACGACGTGTACGTACATGCATGTCCATGCCCAGCCTCCGTATGCCCATTGCTAAGCCTAATAACCCAACTTTGGCACGTAGGCCTACTTGTAGACGTAGGGCAACGCATAACAAACACAGAAATCTTTATTGGTCAAACCAAAAAGGCGATTGATGATACTTAGGAAGGACGGCATAAGAAACACCCGGCATGAGCATGATATATTGTATAATACTTATTTTGCTGCAACACGCGAGTACATACGAATGACAAAATTGACATGTCGCTGCTAGGATCACTATCATGCACATAAGCGAGCAAGAATACGGAATGTCCTAAACTTACATGTTTATAATATCATGTGTACATATCCCGCTAATACATAAAAGTAAAACATAGAGTGTACGTACATAGAATTGTACAGACAGCAAAAATAATTGTACAAACGGTATGACCAGGAATGTATAAACATAGAAGAGTGGGTTCATATCCATTTCGACTTCTTCCCTGCGCTAAGATTGAAAGCGAGGGTACACAAGTATCAGACCGTACCTCAAACGCATAAATAAAGTTGGTGACATTGACCAACTGGCAGCATAACAACAGCAAACAAGCACAAAAGCAAGTTCATTTGTCAATAATTCATTCAAGAAATCAAAGTCGAAAACGTTGTCGAAGTCAAAGTAATACAGTTACATAGTAGTATCTACATGCACATGCGTATATACTCGTCACATCGCAGTGCTATTTTTGTAAGACTGTAAGTATCTGTACGCACGCACGCATGCCCTTGTCTTATTCGAGATCAAATTACGAGTTGCTTCCATCTCCAGCTTTTTCTTGACACTGTGTGATGCCCGGATACGGTAGAGCCTATCCGCCGCTTGCTCCTGCACATATTCTTTAACGATTTGGCGGAAACGGCCCACCGCAATGGCTTTAGTTTTGGGCCGAGTCGCCTTCCTCATCCATCTCTTGGCCAGGCTGGCACTCATCTGGAAGTTATGTCGCTCCAGCATCCGGTTGGTGACTACTGTGGCCCAGTGTCCGAAAGCTGAAAAAAGCCTCTTTTCAAAACAATTTTCCACAATAATCTTCCGCCACTTAGCCGGGAGAAGTCGGCCAAATGTGGACGCACTAGTTAGGCGGAACAAACTCGCTAAAAAGAGGGGGGGGAGGAGGCCCCAAAGCCAAACTAAGGGGGGGGGGAGGGGAAAAATTTTTGGGGAAATTTCGGGGGGGGCAAAAAAAGGGGGGGGGGGGGGGGAAGAAGGGAGGGGGGGGAAGGGGGGGCATTACCGTATTATTGGGTGTGTATAGCCCCATGGGCCTATACAAAAATCGAGAGGTCCAATGGGGGGTTATACACTGGGGGGATATACACTGGGGGGTGGGGGATATACATGGGACAAAATTTATGTTTGTGAGAGGTTTGTAGAGGCATGTTTCAAAACAAAAAAAAAAAAAACAAAACCAAAAAAAAAAAAAAAAAAAAAAAAAAAAAAAAAAAAAAACTTGAGGTCAAAAGTATGGGATATACAATGGGGGATATACATACACCCAAAAATACGGTATTTATGTTTCGCCAATATGGTGCTATGCATTGGCGGGGGATATGCATTGGGGGTATGCACCGGTAAGTACGGTATGGCCAACCAAGTCTTACCGAGAACGTTCACCCAAACGGAGGCGGCGAAGAAGAAGGCGTCCTGATCCATGGTGTCGTTGTCGAAGTTGACGGCCATGAATCGGACCCTTCTCTCCGCCGGAGACAGCCCGCTCAGCTCCTCCACCTGGCGCTTGCGTTCCGCCGTTTCCAGTACGGCCTCATCTTACAGTGCAGTCCTACACTTTTCAACACGTTCTCTGGCAACGCATGTAAAACACCCGGCAAAATCCACCCCAATGTACAGTATACTACGTATGAATCTTTCCTTCTCGCTTGTGGTCCAATGGGATAAACTTGAAACGTTGTTTCAGATACAAAATAATAGCGTGTATGTAAGTACACAATAAATGAAGGGTACCAATGCGGGGTAGGGGTAAAGTCGGCCGCGGGGAATTTCGGCCACCTAATCTCTTCAGGGCCTAATATCTCAGCAAACAATGCAACCGATTGAGACAAGAAGGATAACAATCGATTCCTTGAAGTTTCCTCTTTCAAATGAGCTATTGAGTTCACCATTTGCTGAAATACATATCAAGCTGATTGACGTTATTCAACCAGAGGTCAAAAATGACCAAGCTTTAAACGTTGCGCAAAAACCCCCCTGTATGTTACAATGAACACCCAGTATGTGAGGGGTTGGGTAAGAGGATGTGGTACCCTATGCTGCACTGTTTGGTCAGGCGCTAAAGGACCACGCTGCTGTTCGAGTTCAGCCACCCTCATATCCAAAGACTGAAGGTGCTGCTCGACATCAGTCAGCCGATGCTCCATCTGAAAGAAAGTACATACATACAGTAACGAGCACCTCAAAAGCGCTCTAATGTTTTTATGTACCTATGTATTTCCGCCAACGGGCGCAGTTGCGACGAAGATTCGAAACGTTGGAAAATTCCTCTATTGCACGCCTTGCACGTGTGCCTCTTCTTCCCAGTGTGGATCCAGTCGTGATCATCCAGATGTTTCTGGTGATTGGTTGAGAAGTTGCAACCCCGCACCGGACAACAGATTCTATGGGGCTTGTGAATATCCCGCTCGTGTTTCAACTGACCACAATGTGAGTGGAAAGTCGCCTCACACTCTGAGCACTGAAAACTAGCACCGCTACGCTTGTTTATAGTCTGGCCAATAGCAGTTGGCACCTGGACTCAAGGCGCGTTGCGTAAAATAGATTTACAAATGCGGATTTCTGTCCACGCTTCGTGTACTCCTATTTAGCAGAAGTACATGCAAACTACGCAACTCGCCTTGAGTCCAGGTGCCAACTGCTATTGGCCAGACTATGGCAACAAATTATCGCAAGCATCTATGTACTCACTTCCTATTCTACACGCTCAAGGGAGCGTACGTACGTACGCACTTATATGTATATGACACGTACGAACGATGTACGTACTTACTTTGCGTTGGGCACGTGCATGAAGCGCTAAGCGCGTGCTACTGATTGTATGGTAAGTTCAAATAGTTACCTGGTACTTCCCGGTTCCAGGTTTGCGGTGGCCGCCGCTTGATGAAGCCCGTTTGACGGTTCTTGTTGCTGCCTCTTTCACTCGCGGCTCGCTTGGATCTAGCGGCAGGTCGGGTCGCGGTATCGACTGCAAACAAAATTTTTCGACCATTAAAGGGCAGATGCGGCAAAGATTTGCCCACAGTGAAGGCGAGGATCGATTTTTCAAATTTCCTTCTGTGAACTTATGCAGTTTTACATGCTGAATCGATCCAACCCACCTGTCTCGACGCGATTTTGCCTCCTCGCAGAGAAAACCCACTTGTACAGCGTGTTTCGCATCGTTTTCGCGCAATTTATGCGAAACACGCGGTACAAGTGGTGTCTCTCTGCGAGGAGACGAAATCGCGTCGAGACATGGGGGTGGGATCGATTCAGCATGTAAAACTGATAGGTTCACCGAAGAAAATTTGAAAAATCGATCCTCGCCTTCACTATGGGCAAATCTTTGCCGCATCCGCCCTTTAAACTACATACCAGCCTCTAGAGTACGGTAGGAAAGCGAACACATCCGCAAGGGATGATTCACAAAGGTGGCCATATTGGCCTTACCCCCCCCCCCCCCCGTCAGAATATTGATCTGAGTGCCGACCCCCCCCCCCCCCCCCCACCATCAGACTGACGTCAGAGGCTGGGCCAAGGAGCCCCCCTCCCCTACCACCTGACGTAATTTGTGCATCATCCCCAAGGTGCACGTATATACTGTTACATCGCCTCCACCGCCAGCTTCCTGCTCAACACCTCCGTCCGGCCCACCAACGGCTCTTCCAACAGCTCCGGCTCCGGCGTCCGCTTCCGCCTCACCTCCACGCACTCCCTCTTCCTCAACCGGTGCTACAAAACGATAAAAAAACAGCTTTACTGGTATTCGCTTTGCTTCATAAGAGCGGTTGTCGTTTCGACCTTCCCGCCGAATTGAGCTGTAGTCATCCATCACACACATGCAAAGCGCGCTGAAGCAATTATTTTTGTACGCCGAATTTTGAGCTGCAGTTATTACACACACGCAAAATAATTGCTTTGACGTGCTTTGCGTGTGTGTGATGATAACTACAGCTCAATTCGGCGGGGAGGTCGAAACGACAACTGCTCTTATGGAGCAAGGCGAATAAAAGGAAAAGGAAACGGGCTAGGAGCTGTGTCTGTCTGTCTGTATGCGCTCTGCGTTCGGGTCAGTTTTGAGGCTACAGCATTCGGCGATGGCTCGACTATGCATCTAGTCTTGACCCAAAAAAGGCGACAAGAAGCCCGGCTTCGATTTTTGATCTAGTAATTTTGATCGCCCATAATGATCGATCGATAATATGGCTAAAGAAACCAAAGGATGGAAAATTGAATGGCGAGCGTCTTAGCAGAAGGGTCAGGCCCAACAGTACACACAAAACTAACGTGCGCAGAAAGAGTGTTGCCATGTGAATAGAATTTCTCGCAGCAGGATGCTGCTGTCCTCGAATTTGAACGAAACCGCGATCAGACACCACGATCACAGCACAGCGAATACAGCAGAACATGTATTACTGTTACTGTATGTAGTAGCGTAGTAGCAGTCAGCCACTGTCCAATATTCACCTCTTATTTCCGGGGCTTCATCGACTGGCGACAGATTAGAGGAGATCTTACCAAGTCCCGCGGGATAAGTTTTTCTGCAACAAACACATCGACATCAATACATATTTATGCTGTGGTGTGGATTGGTGTGGTTACTATGTAGCCTCGGGCTTGCAAAAATTTGTACTAGAACTGTCCACGTCAAAAACTTGGACAGTTCAAGTACAAATAGTTCAAGTTCAAATTTGTACTTGAACTGTCCAAGTAATATCTAAGTCAAACAAGTCGTACTGAACTATTCAGTATGAAAAATTCCGCACACCTACCCCGAGAAAGCGTCATTGTTGACAACACGAAAAAAATTTGTTGCCCGTTTTTATATGGTGTTGTCGGAACGGACAACAAACCGACAACAACTTGTTGTCCGCTTGTTTTCGGTTTGTTGTCCGTTTTTGTACCGTTGACACCCATACAAAAACGGATAACAAACCGACAACAAACGGACAACAAATTTTTTTCGTGTTGTCAACAATGACGCTTCCTCGGGGTAGGTGTTAAAAAATTACAGTGAAATGGGACATGGCACATGACACAGAATATTATCCAAGTTTTACTTTTGTTTGGTGGCCATTGTTCTGCTTTGCTCTTTGTTCTTCTTGTTTGTTCTTCTTTGCTTTCCGTTTCCACACCTTTGCTCAACAAAGACGACCTCCTCCGATTTCGAAAAAGCAACAGGATGTCGTCACATTCACATTCACCACAGGACAGGAATACCGCACCGGATGGATGGATATGTTGGCACGGCAGGCAGGCATGTGGTATAGACTGTACAATTAGGGGTACAGTCTAATTGTACAGTCTATACATGTGGCATAGGCAAGGCAAGCAAGGCAACTTCGCGATTTTGAATTCTCGCGCTAAAATTCCTTTGAAAAAAATTTGCATAAAATTCAAATTTGTACAAAAAATGCAAACGGTCAAATTTTGATATACAGTTTTAGTTGGTTAGTAACCTTTGGACGAGTTGCGGTAACGCGATTGGGTTGGCCGATAGCGACCCCGCGTTATTATTCTGTAAAAGTTTGGATGGGTGCCTGCGGGGTCGGCGACTTTGTTCAATTATCTGGGAGCGAGCGAGCGAAAAGAATTGACAACAAACTGTAAGACAAATCGCCATGACAAGAGAGCAAAACGGATCCGGACTAGAACGAGAGTGGCGACTTGCCTTACAAGTGACGAGTTCGAACTTCTGTTGCGGCTGTTGCATGCGTCAGCTTATTAGACACGAGGAGCATAGGTAGCTCAAGCGTTTGTTGTGTGTTGACTGTATCGGTAGTGGACGGTAGCATTTTCAATATTTATCTGACTATACATTATGTACAGGTACGAGAGCGAACCCAAAGTGAGCGTCAGAGCGTCAAGAACAAGCGAGAGAACGAATGAGAGCGAAAGAGAGAAGCGCCTATATTTATACCGCGCGCGAACAAAAATACTGCAACTGTTCCTACTAAAATTACCGTATGTGTCACAAAACGACGTCGACGACCACACGTTTGCCACATGCCACCGATCCAAACTTTCAGCAAATAGTAATACCGCAGGGTCACTATCGACCAACCCAATCGCGTTACCACAACTCGTACATATTACGTACCTTCGCTCGGTCGCACGAGCGCTTGCCCAGATTGCGCCGGCCGGAACAGTAGGATCGGAGACAGAAGCTTTGACGTTGGCCCGGCGCATACCACACGGATCTCCTTTCTCTTCGTCTTGTGGTCGTCCCGCATACTACATTTACATTACATTATAATACACCCCTTGATGGCGTGTTCGCCAGACCTCCGTACCTTACGGACGTAAATCCGTACGTCCGTCCGTCCGACAATCCGTTATGTCCGTAAACGTCCGACGTGTCTAGGAGTACACGGGTCGAATGCGGTTCCATGTCCTCCGATCCGAGATACAGTAAGTACGTCGGACGTTTACGGCCGTTACGGATTTACGGATGTCTGTCTGGCGAACGAGCCATGAATATGCGACGCAGCGCGCAGCTTCGATTTCCGGAGAACGAGCGCCGAATCAACAGCGGGATGTCGCACAACCCACTCGCTGTGTTATCGCCTTTGCCGAGCGCATCTTCGGACAACAGCGAACAGCTTTATTCTAAAGTCTGCTGCATTCTTCTGCTCAGCTTATACTGTACCGTAAGGGTGCGATCCCTCGGCTGAAGCCGCAAGACAGTTCACGCTGGCGTTCTCTGCCGTCTGCCCTTTGTTGCACATTCTCCTGCATCAGCCGTTTGACAACGCATTGCGCACTGTAGTGAAACTAGCACAGCAGCAATGTCAACAGAACAGAGTGTCACGTATAGGTACGATAGTACTGCATTTGCATTGCTCACTGGTGAGCATCCTCCGCCATTCCTTTTTTCAGTTCGCTTGCTTTCATTCATACAGCAGCAGCTGTACTTTGAAGTTCCTATCTTTTGTGCATACGTAGAGCCTAAGCCTAAGCCTAAATCCAAAATTCAGCTGTATGCAGTGGGGGCACTGATGAGCATCCTCCGCCATTCCCCTTTCAGTTGGCTTGCTTTTATTCATACAGCAGCAGCTGTAGTTTGAAGTTCCTATCTTTTGTGCATATGTACGTAGAGCCTAAGCCTAAGCCTAAATCCAAAATTCAGCTGTATGCAGTGGGGGCACCGATGAACGTCCTCCGCCATTCCCCTTTTCAGTTCGCTTGCTTTCATTCATACAGCAGCAGCTGTACCTTGAAGTTCCTATCTTTTGTGCATACGTAGAGCCTAAGCCTAAGCCTAAATCCAAAATTCAGCTGTATGCATGCAGTGGGGGCACTGATGAACGTCCTCCGCCATTCCCCTTTTCAGTTCGCTTACCTTTATTCATACAGCAGCAGCTGTACTTTGAAGTTCCTATCTTTTGTGCATACGTAGAGAATAAGCCTAAATCCAAAATTCAGCTGTATGAAGTGGGGGCACTGATGAGCATCCTCCGCCATTCCCCTTTCAGTTGGCTTGCTTTTATTCATACAGCAGCAGCTGTACTTTGAACTTCCTATCTTTTGTGCATACGTAGAGCCTAAGCCTAAGCCTAAATCCAAAATTCAGCTGTATGCAGTGGGGGTATGTATTGCATGTTCATTACTCACTGATGAGCATCCTCCGCCATTCCCCTTTCAGTTGGCTTGCTTTCATTCATACAGCAGCAGCTGTACTACTTTTGAAGTTCCTATCTTTTGTGAATACGTAGAGCCAAGCCTAAGCCTAAGCCTAAGCCTAAATCCAAAATTCAGCTGTATGCAGTGGTTTACGTACTGCATGCATGTTCGTTCATTGCCCACTTATGAGCGTCACTAAATATGAGCGTTATGAGCGTAGTCCTTTATGAGCTTATGAGCGACGTCTTGTGAGAGTCACCTATGAGAATTATTAGCCTAAGCCTAAATCCATAATTCAGATGTATGCAGTGGGGGTTACGTACACGTAGCACGTACAACATACAGTACTTCTCTTGCGGACCACTGGCTGAATACTAATGCGACACTCAACAAAACGAAGGTACTAGACCTAAAATACGTAATGTACCTACCACTGGTGTCAACTTGGCCTAGCGAAAAGTTGGGTTAGGTTAGGTAAAAATTACCCGATGTGGTCAATTGCCAGGTTAGGTTGGGTAACCTAACCCGCTCAGTGCTCAGCTGGGTTAGGTAAACTCAAATTCCAGCGGGTTACCCGGGTAAATACTGCCAGTACAGTACAGTAAAGTACAGTACAGAACGTACAGTAGAGTACATACATACATAAGTATGGCAAAAGTTACAATGCAATGTTTGTCAATCAATTCAATTCGAGAGAAAAGCGATAATCCAACATTAACCAGGTGCAATAAATACGAAGAATGCGCGCATAACACTACAATATGTATGTGTAGTGTACCCCACATTTCGCTTACCCGGGTAAATTTACCCAGGTAAGTACTGGGTAGGTATGATAATGTTCCCCGGGTAAGTACTGGCAGTACTTACCCGCAGTTTTTCAAATCTTACCTGGGTAAACCTTCATGAGTGGCCAGGTTAGGTAAGAGCTGGGTAATTTTACCTGGCAAATATTTTTTCTGGGTAAAGTTAGGTTAATTTACCCGGTCCAAAACAGGCTGGGTAACCCGGGTAAAGTTACCCAAATTTTTACCCTGACACCAGTGGTACCTACATAGTGGTTACATGCCTAAATTTCTTTTACATCAGCATGCAGTAAAGCGTAGGATAGTATAGCTCAACCAATAGCAGCCCCAATAATAGTATCTACCCCAATAATCCGCCGAACACTGGGTAATCATTCATTTTGGCGTCACCCCTATTTTGGTTGCTTCCAATATCCAATCAAACGTTTGGCGCCTTTGGATCAAAAAGATACTAGGCTTTCCAGCCTTCGCTTCTAATTTGCCTGTTCGTTTTCTGATAGTAAATATTGCTCAGAAAACGTCCAAAAACAAAAACGTTCCCTTCCCTGCTACAAAATTTATCGCCTTGACTTTTGAGTATCCGATTCTGATATACGAATTTTCTTCAAAATGATAGCCCAAGGCCTGCTCACCTATCTCAGCAAAGAAGATGCTTATCGATTAGCGAAAAATACCGTAGATGACATCACAACCATATGCTTTCAACAGCTTACAATGAGTAGTGAAAAGCTGAAACTTGAAGACGTGGAGCAAGAAGATTTGCAGAAAAGGGGACACTTGCCCCTTCCTTTACCTTTACTCAATGACGAAGAAGACAATGGAGAGGAAGCTCCTCTACTGGGGAAAAGAGGAGGATACGGAACAAACCGTGACAGAGTGGTGAACAATCAGCGAGGTTCTCAAGCAATTTTCAGACGTGACGATGATTATCAACCGGTGAGAATGATGTTTCAATTCTTTGTTTTCAAATTTTAGCTGACGACCAATTAGTGAGTGCCAGTGCCACTATCTATTTAGTATAATCTAATACTGAATCCAACGAAAACAAATGACTATCAAATTTCACCAACCTCTTTCAGAAAACAAAAACAAAACCTGACACAACTAAATCCTACGGTTGTAAAAAATGGCTAAAATTCACCAACCTCTTTCAGAGAGTAATGGCACGACGACCAAAATGCACCTACAGTACTGTATTTTAGCGTCAATTTCGCAGAACCGGTTTCAACATTCCAGCCGCCGCTCAGGCGCCATACGGTTCCTCCACTTCCAGAAGCGGTACCGCAACTTCCGTGAGAATTGGCGCTCTTAACACTGGAATCAGCGGCGCCGGTTTCGGTAGTAAGAGTCCGCGATTTGCCGCTGCCGACCCCGGGCACGGAGGCGCATTAAAGGGCGGATCTGGCAATGAATTCCCATAGTGAAGCCGAGGATCAATTTTCGTATTTTGATTCGGTGCACCTATGAAGTTTTACATGCTGATTCGACCCGACCCACCTGTCTCGACGCGATATTGCCTCCTCGTCGAGAAATCCCACTTGCAAAGCGTGTTTCGCAGCGTTTTCGCGCAATTTATGCGAAACGCCCTTTGCAAATGGGTTTTCTCTGCGAGGCGGCAAAATCGCAACGAGACAGAGGGATAGGATCGATTTCAGCATGAAAAACTGCATAGGTTCACCGAACGAATTTTCAAAAAACCGCTCACCACCTTCACTATGGGCAATTCTTTGCCGCATCCGCCCTTAAGGAGTCGCAGCTCCACCCCCGGCGCAACGCCGAGGACGACAGCGCGTAAGGGATCGGGAGGCGTGAGTTTCGCGAAAGCCGATCTGGCGCCCGGCACCGATTTCATTCGACGCAACATTCTCAATATCCCACCACCGCCGATTCGGCCAAGAACGCCGACTCCACCTACCGCCAAACGGCCGCCGGGATATGTTCCTGCAAGTAAAATCAGCTACACACGTACAATTTTATTGGCCCGTTCACATGGGAAAGAAATGCGCCTTGCATTTGTCGAGCCATGGACGGACATACTGTACCCTATACCCAACATGGGCACGCCGAGCGTACCTATGTACTGTATGTATGCACGCCCAGCGCGTATGTACGTACGTACATTAGTATCTCCGATTTGAAAGGCTTTTATTTGCCAGTTTTTTCAGAAAAATTCTTTTCATGGGTACTGTAATCCTTTGTTTTGCATTAGCTCACGGGGGTGTAAATACGTAAATAACGATTGCAGTTTTGTCCTTTTCTGCTTTAAAGGTAGTCGACCCATCATTCGCAACAGAAGAGCATCAGCGCCGCTCCTTTCTACCGGTCCCAGCAGATCAAGCAGCCGCCAGTACGGCGCCAGTAGCAGCAGCTCCCTCAGCCCTCCTAATGGCCCATTCACATTGAAAGCACAGGTGCGCTCGGCGTACGCCCGGTGGTGCATCCATGGGGCTGTTCTGTCCATCCATGCCTTTGCGTGTGTCGACTGTCGACCCATGGACACGCCGAGCGTACGCCCAGCGCATCTCTCCGATATGTGAATGGGCCATAACTCATGCGTGGGCATTGGGGGTGGGGCGGGAGCGCGCAGTGAAACGGCAATGACAAAACGGCGCAGGCTTCAGCAACAGCAAGGCGCGGAGTGCTACCACGATCAGGGAACGTTACAGCGCAGTCGCTCTATGGGGTGGTTCATATACTACGACCAATGGGAGGGGGAATGGACCTTTGGCCGCCCCTTCGTGTCTTGTTCGTGTCGAAAAATAAATACGGTGTACCACGTAGGTACTTCACTCTGCACTGTACCAATTTGATGGGGGGGGGGATGGGGGAGCTCCACTATTTCTTACACTGTGGCTCGTAATATGTGAACTATCCCTATGCCACCGATACGAACGTCTGCGAGCAGCCAATTGGGTCTAATAGCAAACATTGAGTGGCCGGACGCGGCCGGTTTCGAATGGGACGTGGGCAGAGACAAGATCATTGAATTCATAGAAAAGGTATGCGCGAAATCATGTGAATCTGAAACCTCATTTTGATGAGTTTACCCAGTTTTCCATGTCATGTATACATTGAACGACGGGCGTCACCTTTTATTAGACCTGGGATTACGACGAGAAATTCTTCGATTTTATCGTGGAATACCTGTACCGTACGCGACTGTGCGATTCCAAGCGGTACAAGTACCGGGTGTCCTGGATCGGGCCACCAAATCCGAAAGCTGGCTTGAAATTGGACGCCCAAGCCGTTGGATATGTCTACTTCAACATCGACGTTCCCGTACTTCAGGCAAGCACAATTTCAAACGAAAAATTATCATGGTGTAATATTAATTTTATCAAAAGGTTGGAGGATACTGTATAGTGTAGGTACAAGGAGGACGGAAAGTTATTGATTGTTCAAAATGATGGTGACCCTTGCCTTTAACTTTAGGATGGAAGGCCAGCAGGACCTGTGGTGGTACAATATACGTTTCCTGACTCTACCAACAAGCTTGTTCACAAGTACGGACCATAATAACCGTTATGCACTCTCATTTCTCACACGTGTACTGTATGTATGTATGTTAGTGACCGCAACAAGTAAAGTACTTTTACTTTTACCGGTTACCGGCACCCATTTTTGCTGCCAGTAATTACTTTACTTTTACTGTTACCGGACGCCCTTTGAAAATCGTACTTTTACTTTACCGGCAATTTGAAAATTTTACCGGTACTGAAAAAATTTGGCAACAGTAAAAAAGTAAATTTTGTCAATAATTTAGCCGCACATCACTGGCTGCGAAACGTTTTCGTGCATGTTTTTGCTACAAATACTCAAATTTTCTTCTATGAAATGAATGCGTACATACATACAGTACATAAATTAAATACATACATGCATAGATACATATTGCATGAGCATTTTGAAGCAAATGAACACATATTTATTTATCCTACCAACTAAGTACAGTAGCACTAACTGGTAAAAACCCCTCCGAAAACCGCTGAAATATGTATGTTTTTACTTTTTACTTTACTTTTTACCGGCAGCAGTTTACCTTTTACTGGACATTGAGCAGCTTTGGTAAAGTAATTACTTTTACTTTACCGGCTGTTCCTAGTCCCGCAGGTACGTACTTTTACTTTACCGAAATTTTCAAAAGTGCAAGTAACGGTCACTAATGTATGTACACATCCATCCAAACACCGCATGGTCACACCATACCATCGCACTCCTGTACATCAGTGATAGTGTACTGTACATCAGTGTAAGATGTAAGTACGTGTACATCAGTGACATGTTTTAGTTTTAGGGGCTGGTACAGGTGCTGAGTATTCTTTTTAGGCCGGGGTTCTCCAGATTTCAGGACGCTTGGTTGACTGAGCTGGCACACAAAATCAGAATGGACTACGACTGCTATCAACGATTAGCATGAATGATAGTTGACATGTACCGTACTGTAAACACAAACAGTATGTATGTACAGTACAATGCAATTTCCAATGGACTGGAACATAACCGAGTGTGAACACTGGACAGTTGTCAACGCAGGGCGCACTTTGTATATGGCGCGTGGACAGCTTTGAGTTTTTTCCAACCTGTCCACACCGACTCGGTATGTTCGAGTCCGATGGAAATCTGAGGTACACACACAATATAAATAAATGATTTGCTTTTGCTTTCACTTGCACTGTAATTCTATGTATCTAACCATATTCTGTCTATCTGCGTGTAAAACCTGAATTTCTCTCGAACCTGATAAAACGTCTTTCTTTCTGTGAAGAGAATCATGACTACATGACTTTCTACCCATTTTTTCTTTTGCATCCCAAAATGTGTAGTGTATGCCTATTATTCAGCTTCAGCATAATAATTCATCACCCGGAACGGTTAATGTATTACATGACAACAATAAAAAGCAGTCCTTGTAAACGTGTCTGTCTATGTACTGTCGTCATTTCTAGCACAAAAAGAGGCCAAGAAGAAAAAGCAAAAAAGCCTTAAATTGCTAATCATATTTAGTCAAGCATTACTAAAATAATATGTGCAAAAAAAAATCCTAAAACCTCATGCGTAAAATACGTACCATATCTAAAAAAGTGTGTGTCAAAACATGGAGTCGGTGATCTCCAGCTCCTCCAAGCAGTACATAACTTCTGAAGTTACACGTGAAAATCGTACAATAGCAGCCTTTGCCAATTTGTCCGCCGAGATGTCGAAGTGAATGATCGACTTGCCACCAAATGTAACCTAGGTACATTACATCGGTGTACAAGGAATGTATGTTTGAAACCAGATAGACATTTCTTAGGTTCGAAGAATTACGGTGTGCGGCTAGGTTGGGACACTGACTTGAATTCCGCTGTTGTCCACATCATACTTAAAAGCGACTGGTTTCCCAACTGGGAATACGTCAGTTGCTTTTTTGCTTGAACGTTTTTCTGCACCCCATACGCCACCAAAACGTGAGTTGAAGACAATTATCTCAAAAAAAACAGCACACCATGGAACATTATCTATAGGTGAGTTACGTAGGTGACAAACGGGAGAAGGAAGAACAGGGGGTTCATTCATTCATACTAACTCCTTTGGCTTTGGTCCCATCACTCATCACGGTCTTGGTGTTGATCCGGATGTCGTTTTGAAAAATTACATCCTTTTTGTCCGCAGATAGCAATTCGAAGATGATTCTATTGATGTTCTCTGTCAACCGTTTGAAAGTGCCCGCGAATTGGGCGCCAGCTTTTACATTGGACACGCTTGTAGTAAAGTAGTCCTTAAACAAGCATGTGTGTGTGTGTGTGTGTGTGTGTGTGTGTGTGTTTCATAAAGCTAAAGGGCAGATGTGGCAAAGATTTCCCATTGTGAAGGCGAGGATCGATTTTTCAAATTTCCTTCGGGAACTAATGCAGTTTACATGCTGAATCGATCCCACCCACCTGTCTCGACGAGATTTTGCCTTCTCGCAGAGAAAACCCACTTGTACAGTCC
This sequence comes from Epsilonema sp. ZAB3_2, assembly GCA_030247985.1. Taxonomy (NCBI): domain Eukaryota; kingdom Metazoa; phylum Nematoda; class Chromadorea; order Desmodorida; family Epsilonematidae; genus Epsilonema; species Epsilonema sp. ZAB3_2. The sequence goes on from JASAMW010002688.1 coordinate 19,609, forward strand.
GTTTCGCAACGTTTTCGCGCAATTTATTGCGAAAACGGCGCCTGTACAAGTGGGTTTTCTCTGCGAGAAGGCAAAATCGCGTCGAGACAGGTGGGTGGGATCGATTTAGCATTTAAAACTACATAGGTTCACCGAAGGAAATTTGAAAAATCGATCCTCGCCTTCACCATAGGCAAATCTTTGCCACATCCGCTCTCTACAATAAGTTAATACCTGTCGCTCCACATGCTGGATCACTATGAATTTTAAAGGCGTCTGGAACATATTCTGTTTTCCCAGTCTCTCGGTCAGTGACATCGACGCAAGCTGTCGAGCAGATCCAATCGTGGCAACACCTATCTAAAATAAAATAAAATAAAAATAATAATAATATTTTTAAAAAATAGCTGGTTGAATGGGATGGCAAAAGATCCGCTGAGTAGATACTGTAGATACATCAGGGTCAACTAAACCAACCGGCGTAAACAATGCGCCCGGTGTTGTACACCGAAGTGTGCAGTATCTTGGGGGAGGTGGATTTGTGGACGAACTGCCATCCCCTGCTGCCCTGCGTTACCATGCCAATAATTTTATGTTTTAGTTTTGCCAAAGGCTCTGCTTTTTTTGGAGAAGGTACGCAATACGCATGTACCGGTTAACCCTAAAAGCGAAAGCCCATCACAGACACGATGAAATCGTTCTGGTCTGGCCGTGTGCTGTCAGTGTTTGTCCTGTCCGTACTGAATGTGCATACGGATTGCGACGCCATCAGACAAGGTGATCTGATGGCATCGCAATCCGAATCCGAACCATATCACCACCAGTGCTAGCGCATAGCCATACAGCCAGAACAGGGTCTCATCGTAATCTGAAAATGGACTTTCACGGAGGGACGCGAAACTTCTTACCTTTACACAGAGCCACATCAACTGCGATGGTGAGGCAGAAGGTTACAAGCCATTTGTTGAACCATGCCATACTGATGTAGTACAAAAGAAAAAACGAACGAAGAGAGAAGAGAGAGCTGCGAAGGGTAGAGAGAGAGACAGCAGGCGGATGAACGAAGAGGCGAGAAAGAGAAGCGACGATACAAAAAGCAGCAGAGAGAAAGAGAAAAAGAGAGAGAAAGAGAAGAGTGCTGCGAGAGATCGGATTCGACTGAGGAAAACGCGGTTGGTTCGTCATTTTTATCGGCGCGCTCAGCGATGGTATGTCCACTTTTCTCTGGCAAACAAAAAGCTGGACAAGATGATGACAGGACAGACAAAGGACGGACAGGACAGAAACAAAAGGACCGGATCGCCCACGTTTCAACTCCCACTGATAATGCACGTACGCAGAAGGCAGTAAAGCATGCATTATGCGTTTTGCAGCTGCTCTGCTGAAGCTTTAGAAAAGTTCAGAGAAGCTCACGGTTGAAGCGGCTTCGTATTCGCCTACAGTATGCCAAAAAAAACTGGTCCTCTGATAGGCGACAGCAATTTTTATTTCAAAATTCGCTTTGCCAGAACAGCATGCTGCTCAAAAGTTGTTAGCCGTTCCAACTCTCACTGATCTTGCACGCACACGCAGTAGCATGCATTTTGCAGCTGAGTACGTCTGTCTAAATACACATACAGTAGGTGGTGTCAAAAAGTAAATGTACCTTGTTCCTTTTTCCACCACGGTCAGTGTGCTGCTTGCTGTACTGTACAATTGCTAATCATTAGTGGTCAATATATCACTACTCATACGTATGTACTATCTCAGTGTCTGTCATGTCCTATAGCACAAAAAATTTTCTCACGTAAAGCAAACAAACCTGAACAACCTTCGTATCAATTTATCAAGCGTCCCCTATTTCCTTTGCTGCGATGTGCATTTTGTGCATGTGCTTAAGCGGGGAGGATGTGCAGTGTTTTCAAACAGTAATTAGCTGCTGAAGTTGGACGTGAAAGTCGCACGATTGCAACCTGGGCCAAACTTTCGGCCGAGATGTCGAAGTGAATGATGGACTTGTCAGCAAATGTAACCTACAAAAAATGAACATTACCAGATGAGCAAACAAAGGTCAACACCGTAGCTTTGCGATGCTTTTTTGGGCTCGCCATCAACAAGGGAGCGTGTACAAATTACGTCAGGTGGTTTTCAGCCGAAATGGATGGGTACCCCCCCCCCCCTCCCCCCCGACCGTCAGAATAGCGTCAGAATTGGCCCAAAGGCCGTACCCCCCCCCCCCCCCCCCCCCCACCGTCAGCGTCAGAGGTGGTGACACCAGAAGTAATAGTACTTCGTATGTACAAATGCATGCATAATACATGCATGCATGCATGTATGGTACAATATGCAGCACTTTGTGTATGTACTAAGTCATGTAGTATGTATGTACAGTAATAGATATGTACTGTAATGTACAGTGTATGTACGGTATGTACGTATGTACGTACGTAATTCCCGTCAGCGTCAGAATATAGATCTGAGCGCCGACCCCCCCCCCCCCCCCCCCCCCCCCGTCAGACTGACGTCAGAGGCTGGGCCAGGGGGGAGGGGGGGGGCCCCCCCCCTCCCCTACCACCTGACGTAATTTGTACACGCTCCCCAACAAGGATTGACTCACACTATCTCATGTCGTATACTAAAATTAAAGGGTGGACGTGGCAAAGATTTGCTCATTTGCAGTGAAGGTCCTGGGAAACTGACTTCAATTCCGGTGTCGTCCACTGCATACGAAAAAGTGACTGGTGTCCCAAGTAGGAATATGTTAGTTGCCGATTTGCCTGAATAGCTCTCTGTACCCCATTCGCCACCAATACGTGAGTTGAAGGCAATCATCTAAACCAATACAAAGGATACTAGGTAGGCTATACACTTTTGTAACGGGAATTTTGCCCATTTGCCATGTGGAAAATAAAAAGTTATAGGGGGACAGCTATACTATTTGTCATGTAAATGCAATAAGTTTCTTTGCTCTTTAGCGAACTTACCGACATGAAATAAAAAACGCCATTAGCCTAAAAAATAAATAAAATGAAAGAAAAAACAAATTCTTTCGCAATCACATAATTTTCTCCAGAAAAGTTGACATCTGAAACATAAAAATAATGTGCTAACATTATCAATGCTTGTGTGTTGTTGCAGAATTGGAATCCTGTCACGAGGAAACAATGCGGAAAAATGCGTAGCAGCGGAATTTGTTTTTTCTTTCATTTTATTTATTTTTTAGGCTAACGGCGGTTTTTATTTCATGTCGGTAAGTTCGCTAAAGAGCTAAAGAAAATTATTGCATTTACATGACAAATAGTATAGCTGTCCCCCTATAACTTTTTATTTTTCTGTGGGTGGAGCATTCTACAGTACTGTACAGTAAGGTGACAAATGGGAGAAGGAAAACCAGTGGGGGTCATTCATACCCCTTTGACTTTTGTCCCATCTTTCATCAGGGTTTTGGTGTTGATCCGGATGTCGTTTTGAAAAATTATGTCCGTTTCGTCTGCAGATAGCAGTTCAAACCGGATTCGATCAATGTCCTCTGTCAGCCGCTTGAACTTGCCTGTGAACGTGGTGCCAGTTTGTACATTGGACACGCTTGCAGTGAAGTAGTCCATGGCTAAAATACCAGGAAATACACCAACATTATGGAGGAGCGGGGAATACGTTGCAAACAGTGTACTGTATTTTATTCGTACATACGTACGTATGACCAGCAAAGCCAACATTCGACCAGTCGTATAAGTACAGGCCGTATACGGAAGGACTTCCGTATATTTATGACCACTTTCATATATACTCACGCAGATAAATTTGGTGTTCACCAAAAATTATAATTCTGTAATATCCAAATTAATTGGATATCCAATTTTTTGGCTTTACGAAAACAAATAATTTGTTTCGCCTTTCGCTAAACCCAACAAATTGGCATAGTTTTATCTGCTGCCGAGGCGACACGTCTTTGAACGAAGAACAAGGAAAACTATAGTGTGGTCGCCAAGCTATGCTATACCAAGTTTGGAGTTCAAGGTGGTCTGATCTGCTTTCTGGCATGCAGCATTCAACTTTTTCCACTCAATTCATGATCACTAGGACTTTGCAACCTGATCATTATCACTCAACCAACGGTTTCCTGCTTCAGACTGGTATTGCCTTTTCACCACAACTGCCCGAATGAAAATATCCGGATGAAGCCACGTCGGATCTCGTTTTCAACTCGCTCATTTACTACGTGCTGTCGGCCATGGTACCGGACTCGTACTTCGATCTCATCGTCGATTTGCACATTTTGTTATGTACGTGTTATGTATGTACGTATTCGATATCGCCACGGTGGCGTGATTCTTCTTATGCTTTGATACCCTTATTATGCAAATTTATAGTTCTATTGTCGCTTTGTATTTTGTTTAGGTAGGTATAGGGTCAGGCCCAAGAATAACCCATCGTGTCTTGTAGTACGTAGTATGTACATATCCGTATAACGTGTACACCCATGAACTCTACAAATCGGGATTGCTGAGTTCACGCTGAGCTCGGAAAAAATTTTGTGGAGTTCATGCAACGAAGCTTTTGCTTAGTTTAGTTTTTCAAACCAAAAACTCAAAGTCGACTGTGGAGTTCATTTTAAACTCAGCAAAAAAATTCGTGAACTCAGCAAAGTTTGCTGAGTTCATTTTAAACTCAGCAAAAAAACGAAAAGTCCACTGTGGAGTTCACTGGAAAAAGTAAAAGTCGACTGTGGAGTTCATTTTTTGTGCTGATTATTCATTTAGTAGAGTTCGTGCTTGTTTGTATAGTGCATAGTTCATTTTGTCTAGTTCGTAGTTCATTTAGTAGAGTTCGTGCTTGCGTGTTTAGTTCAATGTATGTACATTTTGTGGAGTTCATTTATTCAACAGATTTTATTCAACCACCCAACCAACAGCAGCATGTTATCATTTCGCTCAAGCAGTGAAGGAACTGCGTGCAGCCGTCACGCTATCACTGATATCCGCTTGTGTGAGGCCACACTTGCGCAGGTGGTCGTTCAAGCTGCTGACCACCTTGCTCCCTCTCACAGCCATCACCTCCACTTTGTAGTAGCAAGGATTGTGAGGCGGTTTCGGACGAGCGAGGATGATGTTATCCTGTGGCTCTCCATGCTCTTCCACCACTTTTGAATCTCCGCCTTGCATGCAGCAGGAAAGCCTTCCTCTCCCCTCTTCCCCTCTTCTCCTGTAGCAACTGGTTTCTCCATCCATAATTTCGCCTGGAAGGTGATCGGAGGCCAGTTGGCGTTGGTGGGAAGGCGTCTGCGGAAAAATGGAAATGAACAGAAAAATGGAAATGAACAGTATTCAAAGTAATTTCTAATGTGTTAGTGCGTGTGTTGGTGTCAGTGTATATGCGTGCGTACGTACATACGTGCCTACGTGCGTGTCTGTGTGTCGAATTGTGTGGCAGCTATACCTCAGACTCTTGATGTTCAGAACCCGACGTTTCCCGCTGTCCACCATGACCACCTCCACAGAGCCCTGGTTGCTCACTCCACCAACGACCATGGCTCTGATAGCCCGAATCTCCTTTCCCTTCTCCTTGATGATGCGTCCCACCATAAGCTTATTCTATAAATTTATTCAACTGATATGGTACAGCTTTAGCAGAGTTTGAGCGCAGTTTTATGTATATTCCTTGCACATTCAAGAAAGGTTGAGTGAAATTTCCCACCTTGATGTAACAATCAGACCGCTCGTTGCCTGTTTCTACGCAAAATTCGGCTTCGACACTTCTGCATTCCTTTGGACTCCCTAATTATGCGCTGATGAGTTCACTTTCCGCTGAACTCTGCAATTCAATATCCTTCGCAGTCGCTGACGAGTTCACTTTTCACTGAACTCTGCAATTCGGCTTTTGCAGAGTTCATTTTGATGAGTTCCCGTTGCTGAGTTCACTGAACTCAGCATTCCAAATCTGAAAACGAAAAGTCGACTGTGGAGTTCACCGGAAAAAGTAAAAGTCGACTGTGGAGTTCATTTAGGGCGTTCACTAACCTAAGCTATTTCGCAAATTTGCTGAGTTCATTTTTTTGCTGAGTTCATAAAAAACGAAAAGTCGACTGTGGAGTTCACCCTTCGAAAAAGAGTGAACTCCACAGAGCAATTGCTGAGTTCGTGAGTAGAGTTCATTAGACTCCACAAAAAAACTCAAAAACCGACTGTAGAGTTTATTTTGTCGGGGGACATATTTGTCCCAAATACACGTTATACGGTT